>JAVGWX010000019.1:42870869-43173369 GCA_036924085.1 Ariolimax columbianus | reverse complement strand
GTGTGTCTTCGAAAGTAATCAATACAAACAGGCATGATCAATCTACTGAGCGTCTTCGAGTGATAGTTACTGTTACAGCGATTTTATTAGTAACATTTTTACAAGAGTGCGAACTAGAAATTTGTTTTTATTTTCTTCTTTTTTTTCGACAAAGTCCCCGCCCCTGGCAATACACCTGTCCATTTCATTGTGGATGCCTTTTAAAAAATATATTTTTGGTGTAATGTTTCAACTAATTTTGCTCCGCTTACATTACTTCATTGTCAGCTGTTCTGGAACCCATCTGATAATAATTTGCCTCTAGGCAAGGTCGCCAAGGTCACTGATGTGCTCAGCGATGATAAATTGAACCTCTTCAACTACTTCATCAATACTGACTCTCATGCTGCAGCGGACTAGCCGGTCGATCTGCTGTTTCACTGTGTTTTGTACCATGCGTGCTGTTCTCGTCCCAACTGTTCATCAATGGCAGTTTATTTTCCACTTTGAAATATCTCAACCCATCTATACACTTATCTCTGACTCAAACAACTTTATACATACTTACTGGACCGTCATTCTTCCGTAGATTTCATAAGGTTTATACCGTGTGATCACAATAAAAAACAAACGAATACCGTCTGTTGCTCTTCTACCGTGCAAGTACGTTATACTAAATATTGCACATGCACATGCTGCTCTATCGTCACATTCCCGACATGAACTATTGCTAAAGTGCCATTTTTTTTCCTCAAATAAGATATTCCGTTGCACACACTCATAAATAATAAATGTTCCCCAACGCATCACAGGTCCGTAGTGTCGGTCGAACGCCAACATGGCCAGTCATAACGAGGCTATCCAGACCTCATCAACAGCAGAGAGGAGTTGGGGAGGGGCTTTCTGCTGAGGCCACGTGTTTCAGGAACGACCTCTATTTGCACTTTGAACTGACTTGAGGAGGATCTAGAAATCTGGTACTTCCTGAAACAGTCGGACAACATGTCCGAACAAGGAAAGGCGACGACGGTCCAGGAAATCAGATACAGTTGAAAGATAAGTCTTGGCAGAATCACCCACATACGTACGAGATCGTACCAACGAATTCTTAGAATACGCTCCTGATTGCGTATATGAAATGACTCAAATCTTGAAATGTCCTTTTTCAGCAAAATCCAGTTTCGGCTCCGTACATAACACTGAAATCACTCACGACTGGTAAATGTCCAGTTTCGGCTCCGTACATAACACTGAAATCACTCACGACTGGTAAATGTCCAGTTTCGGCTAAGTACATAACACTGAAATCACTCACGACTGGTAAATGTCCAGTTTCGGCTCCGTACATAACACTGAAATCACTCACGACTGGTAAATGTCCCGTTTCGGCTCCGTACATAACACTGAAATCACTCACGACTGGTAAATGTCCAGTTTCGGCTCCGTACATAACACTGAAATCACTCACGACTGGTAAATGTCCAGTTTCGGCTCCGTACATAACACTGAAATCACTCACGACTGGTAAATGTCCAGTTTCGGCTCCGTACATAACACTGAAATCACTCACGACTGGTAAATGTCCAGTTTCGGCTCCGTACATAACACTGAAATCACTCACGACTGGTAAATGTCCAGTTTCGGCTCCGTACATAACACTGAAATCACTCACGACTGGTAAATGTCCAGTTTCGGCTCCGTACATAACACTGAAATCACTCACGACTGGTAAATGCGCAGCTTTGAACTCCGGGGTACATACTCATTAATGCACTTTAAAATAAAATGGCTGTTACTTAATGACTTTCACTCGTATTGCAGGACCACATCCAGTATGGCCATTTATAAATATGTCAGAAAAATGCGTGTGTCATTATTTTCCTGTGATATTTCATACGAAACATAGTGATTATGTGGATGTGAGGACAGTCTACCGTAACGCTGATTACCGTGTTTGTGAGACTTGTCACTCTTACATCATGTAAGAGTCCAGTCCAGGTGCGCAAAGCTTTACTAGCAGCGGTCGACTAGTTCTTCATGTGTCGGTGCCATTTTGGTGTAATTTTTGCGGCTCGTATCTGTGATTCGCGCATTTCATCGCAATTTGGATGGACTACTTCCGTTATCTTCTCTAGTTTAAGGCAAACCGGATTAATCATAGTGGCTTTATAACTTTTTGGGTGGGTTTGATTCTCATCCTGTGACAACACTTTGTGAATATCTGGAACATTAATTATGTGGATCATTTATTTTTGTTATTATTTTTTTTTACTTTATTATTGTGCCATTCGTTTTGAACATATAGGTGTGGTGCTGGTCATGCTGCTTTCCCAACCCGCTGCCTTGCAGGATGCCTGTTCACGGGACAGGCTTCGCGAATTGTTGTTGTTGTTTGCGAATGCCCATAATGAGTAGGTTACTCTTTTGTGCGCCTGGAAAAGGACGTTAAGTGGTGGGTTGCTGTAGCTTTCCTCACATTCCGAGAGTGCTGATGACGATGGAACGCTGTCCTCCAGCCGAGTGTGCTATAGTTGGCTTCATCTGGTTGTTACTCACTACTACGGAGATTATATCGATTCATCACCTCGTTAGACAGGCTGCCACAAAAACAGCTCGTTTTCAGGGAGGACTACTAGGAAGCCGAGGTGATGGTCTTGACCAGTATATTTTACCTGACGCAGACTAACATCTCTGATCAGTATATTCACATACGAGGACCAGAGAAAGCACATGTGGCCATTACCAGTGGCAACACTAGACAAGCTCTATGGCAGTGTCGACAGCCTCAGGATGAGAGCTGCTTTCTTCGAACAAATACAGGTTGCTTCTGACAGCGTGCGAAAAAGAAGAAGAAGAATGCTCATCGTCCCCACTTCAGGTGTATAGAGAACATACCAACCGTTAAGTTTGCAAAATATAATTATCCTCAGACTCATAGTTTCCTCAGCAAGACCGTTGAAAACATGGTTGGTGTGATACGGAATCGGTCCAGAGTTGATCAGCCAGCGGTGAACCGGTTTCTAGCTGAGGGATGTCGACCAGATGACATTCGTCTTAGAATGATGGCAGTATACGGTGACAAAATTATATCAAAGACAACAGTGAAGGACTGGATAACGATATTTTAAAAAAGACGTAAGTTAACGTCAAGACCTGGTCTCGGAAGATCTTTCATTAACTCACATCCTTCAGCTGTTAGAAGCCGAATCCCCGCTCGCTGATCAACTCTGGCCGGATTCCGTATCACATCCGCCATGTTTTCAACGATCTTGCTTAGGAAACTATGAGTCCGAAGATAATGACATTTTGCAAACTTGACGGTTGGTATGTACTGTTTACATCTGAAGTGACGTCATCGTATGCATCGTACGTATCTTCACTTGGTGCAGTAAGGTCCGGTTTCATTTGAACAAGTACTTACTTCCGTTTTCTATTCATTTGGCACTAAAGTTGAATGTGCTCGAAACCTAGGTTTAAAAAAAAGCTACGAGGACCTTCTAAATAACTGCCACGACGTCGTGCTGGTTACTAATAACTTCTTATAATTGGCCGTCAACTGACATGCACGCTAATAAGAACTAGATGACAATGAGTTTTCGAGGACAGACATACCTCTCTTATTTTATATTACACAGAATGAGAATTTGTTTTCTAATCTGTATTTATTTTCTCTCATTGATTTCTCGCACTCTTCCTCAGCTCAATCTCTGCCATGTTTATTCAAGTGACGGTCATCCACCGGCGCATCCTCTGTTATTGACACATCCGTCAGTGAACCGCTTTCTTTGTCTGTCTTGTGCCACTGTTCTGTCCCTTCATCTTTTTCCAGGTTGAAAAATTAATGAAGAACTGTGCAAAATAGGTGTGATCTTCTATTTTTTTGTAAAGCTTTTGTTGATTCAATCCAGTTTCTGATGGCAGATTTATGATTACAGCACAATTGTTAATTAGGTGCTGGTCTTGTGGTTTTAACCCTTCGTTTACTAATTCTCTTCTTTCGCCACTTTTTTTCAAATTACTTTTTCACGTGAAGTCCAATTGTAGTGGAGAGTTATTCAAGGTTACTAAAGGGAAAAAATAAAATAAAACAAATGTAAAAGTTTATTAAAGTTAAGTTTATTCAAAATTGTTAAATGGGTATGGTCAGATACCGCACCAAGACGAGAATACAAACAAAACCTACTTTACGACAAATAGGCCTTCATCAGGGACAACAAATAACAACAATGCTGAACTAGCAAATCAACACATAAGGAAGAATGGTTTACTTATCAGATATTGGGTCTGTCATCGCGACTGGTTGGGTTGGAAGCTCGACTGTTCTAGATTACTAATCAGCTTTGTGTGGAGGTTCGTCTCTGTGAGCCACTACTTAACACGCAATTAGCTAAGCCTATAAGTCTTGCATGGTGTGCTCGTCTGTCTTCACTGTTTGCCCACTCATATACATGGGTGACGGAGCTAAATTTAGCTTGTGTAAGGGGTCTTTCAATCAGTTACATACCGTTCTCACGTAGAACAGGTTGATCAAGACTGTGATACTGGTTTCTCGTTTGGTTGAGTTTCATTATGGTTTGGGTAAGGGTCTTCGATTCTAGAGAGAAGAATTCAAGTATTTCGAATCTAGACAACGTGACGTATAACACAGCTCTTACCGCCTTTAAGAGAGAGGTCGGCCAATATAAAGTCCTATAGAATATTTGGTGAAAGAACATGTTTCAAGATCAACAAAGTATTGTGCTTGGGATGCGTAAGAGAGGAAGACAGAAAAAGATATGCAAAGACAACATCAGAGAGTGGACGGGAAGGTCCATAGCTAGAACACATATCTGGGCAAAAAACCGAGTGGAACGACGAGAACTGGTCCAACAAACTGCAGTATTGGTGCCACAATGATCTTCAGGTAATGGGACTGATGATAATGATGCTGATTATGATGATGATGAAGATGATGCTGATGATGATGATGCTGATAGTGATGATGATGATGCTGATGATGATGATGCTGATAGTGATGATGATGATGCTGATGATGATGATGCTGATAGTGATGATGATGATGCTGATGATGATGATGCTGATGATGATGATGCTGATAGTGATGATGATGATGCTGATGATGATGATGCTGATAGTGATGATGATGATGATGATGATGATGCTGATGATGCTGATAGTGATGATGATGATGATGATGATGCTGATGATGATGATAATGAGGATGCTGATGATGATGATAATGATGATGCTGATGGTGATGATGCTGTTGATGATGCTGATGATGATTTTGATTTAGATGATGATGCAGAAGATGATAATGATGCTGATGATGATGATGATAATGATGATGATGATGATAATGCTGATCATGAGTGGTTATTGTTGCTCTCTTTATAATAGACAGTTGTTTAGTGTGACTCCCAAATATTTCATTGGAAGATACAGAAGAGATGGTTACGACCAGCGATGAATAGCTAAGGCAGAGCATTTCAACCTAGAGGGACGTGCTTGGATCTACTATCCTTGTCATGTTGGGATCAGCGATATTGAAGGAGCCAACATTTTGTCTTCAGAACAGCCATTGCCGGGATGTTCAACATTCTGGTAATATTTCAAAGGACTGTTCCCCGAACGACCGGTTAATGAAGATATAGTGACCTATCTATTCAAAAGTCAAAATCCAAATATTACAATGCCAAAGACGAGCTTAAATAATGGTCGAATTCAAGATAGGAACTTGTCTGAAAGTGGTAACATTAGAGACAAGATCACGTGAAAAGGAAGAAGAATTACAAGTAAAAGCATAATAAGAAGGAGAAGGAAGAGAAGAAGAAGAAGGAGAAGAAGAAGGAGAAGAAGAAGAAGAAGAAGAAGAAGAAGAAGAAGAAGAAGAATCAAAAGCAAACACAAAGCAAAAGAAGAAGTAAACGAAGGAAAAAGAAGAAGAATTAGAAGTAAAAGAAGAAAAAAGTAGTTAAAGCAAAAGCAGTAGAAGAAGAAGAAGAAGAAGAAAAAGAGGTGAAAGAAGAAGCAGAAGTAAGAAGAAGAAGAAGAAGACGAGGACGTAAATGAAGAAGAAGAATGAGAAGTAAAAAAAAGAAGAAGAAGAAGAAATAGTAAAAGAAGAAAAAAAGAGGAAGAAGAAATATAAAGAGAAGAAGAACGAGAAGATAAAAAAGTAAAAACAAAGAAGAAGAAGAAGAAGAAGAAGAAGAAGAAGAAGAAGAAGAAGAAGAAGAAGAAGAAAAACATGATGAGGAAGGAGATGAAGATGATGAGGAGGAAGAAGAATAACGAGTATTCAATATCGATAGTAGGAACAATTTGAAACCAATCAATGAATGCTTACTCGGTGATGATACTGCAATAGATGAATTACCGATCGGAAGAATGCAGGTGTTCGACATTAATCGTGAGTCGAGCAGTTGGCACGTCTCGGAGGACGCAGCAGGAATATGCATAATCAATAAGTCACAACAACAATCTATATCTATACACTTCTCCATGTTTGTAGAGATGCTTAGAATTTATGGATCTCACAGAAGTGCGGTTATATCGATTCTAAATATGTTGTTGTTGTTGTTGTTGTTATTGTTGTTTTTTGTTATTGTTGTTGTTGTTGTTGTTGAATGCCCACAATGAGGAACTGTACTGTGGAAAAAGTACTTATTCTTCTTCTGCGTTCGTTCTCAATCTCCCGCTACCAAGCCCAGAGCGTTCTCAATCTCACGCTACCAAGCCCTGAACGTTCTCAATCTCACGCTACCAAGCCCTGAACGTTCTCAATCTCACGCTACCAGGCCCTGAGCGTTCTCAATCTCCCGCTACCAGGCCCTGAACGTTCTCAATCTCCCGCTACCGAGCCCTGAACGTTCTCAATATCACGCTACCAAGCCCTGGACGTTCTCAATCTCCCGCTACCAAGCCCTGAACGTTCTCAATCTCCCGCTACCAAGCCCTGAACGTTCTCAATATCCGCTACCAAGTCCTGAACGTTATCAATCTCCGCTACCAAGCCCTGAACGTTATCAATCTCCCACTACCAAGCCCTGAACGTTCTCAATCTCCCGCTACCAAGCCATGAACGTTCTCAATCTCTCGCTACCAAGTCCTGAACGTTCTCAATCTCCCACCACCAAGCCCTGAACGTTCTCAATCTCGGCTACCAAGCCCTAAACAGGGCTTTGCAAGTAGCAGGATGTAGTCCGGAGCAAGGTATGCGCTAGTTTACCACTTGACTGTAGTGCTTGCACCTTTGGGTCCAACACATCCGTGATTGGCAGGATGTACGTCCTGGCACGGAATTTATGGAGCGGGTGGCAGTAGCTTTCTTCACATCTCATGCGTCATGATGATGATAGGCAGAGCGCTTTCGGCCGGTCTAGCGATGCTTGGCTCACTACTACGGGGATCACAACGATCCCACAACTAGTTAGCTAGACTGTCAAAAAACTGTTTGTTTCCGTTGATAACTGTGGAATTGGGTATTGGTCAGTATATTGTGCCTAACCTTGACTAATAGGCTTTCATCTCTTCTCCCCTCTGAGAAATGTAATATAACATTTTTCTTAAACATATAAACAAGTAATGATTGCTGCACTGATAAAACGAGCAATGTAAATATGATAAATTGCTCTGGTGTGCATTTTCCTGTTTGTTTTTATTTCTTTATGTATAGTTTGTATTTCGCCTATGTGCAATCATATTGACACGTTCTTTCTTAATCCACTCTGATTCATAACTGCCTGCTTTCTTTATAAGTATTTAGTTGACTTCAAAAGGCTTTCCCAACAGAATAAAATTAGTGCATTTGGAGTTACTAAATATACATACAATAACAGTTGCCCATAGTAAGTGAAGAGGGCGAAAGCGACATACGTTATCTATTCTCTTATGGATGTAAAGACCAATCCTGGAACGGAACACCCTGCCCCATTCTGGATACACCTATGGGAAGCCGCAAGTGGAGTCGTCTTGCGTTTGTTTGTTTTTTCAGCAGCACGCTTTTCCTGAGCCTTTGTGAAGGCTTTTTCTCTGTGCGATATGTGCACTTTTGGCGATATTAGCGCGCTTCGTAGTACGGTTTTGTGCAAGAAACTCACAGAAAGTGAAATCAATATTGCAGCTTTTCAGAGATCCTTTCATGGAGTCTCTGTAGCGTTTCTTCTGCTCCCCCTGGAAGACGTCTGCGAATTCTGAGCAGCTGCTTGGGACTCATCTGACGCGTGAAGAATATTTCATTCATGTTAGCTGAGCTATTTACAGAAGTGTATTGATGCTCAACATGTTGGTCTTGTTAAGAATTTGAGAGTTAAACACGTCCTGCCACTTGATCCTGAGCAGGCTACGCAGACAGCTCAAGTGACGATCCAGTTCATCGCGGAAACTCGTCTAGGGTGTAAACATCTATGATGCGATTTCAAGAAGAAGAAGAAGAAGAAGAAGAAGAAGAAGAACAAGAACAAGAACAAGAACAAGAAGAAAAAACTCGAGTGAAAATGGTTTTCCTGTCTAGTATGTCTGCTAAAAACTGATCATGTTTCACATATATGAATTCAGACATACAGACAAACTCTGAAAGTCGTCTTATCGAATGATGTCATGAATTCATGGGAGGAACTTCGGGAGGAACCTGCCTCCAGATATCATCTATCATACACAACATGGAAGTCTCTGAACAGACTCCGAACTGATGTATCCCGGTGCAAGATGAATATGAAACAATGGGGATACACAGATGATGACGCGTGTAACTGTGACGCAATACAGGACCCAGACCACCTGATGACCTGCCCCAACTTCCAGGAAACATGCATTAGGTGCGACATGCTGAAGGCATGAAATGACAAAGAAATTCATGTAGCTGAATAATGGATAGATACTGTATAACGTGGTGCTTGGACACGGAAAGTAAAGTACAGGCATGTAGCAGAGTCGAGAACACTACAGCATCATACACTTTAACCTTGGTGGCGAAGTTGTAGGTTCGAGAGATTTATTTAGAGCCTCCAAAACTCAGTCCTCATGTACCATACTGAACCGTTCACACAAAATTCAGACAATTCTGCCTCTAAGCAAAATTACGATACAATTCACAAACATTGAAGATGCCGTACTAAATAAAACAGCCGTTTCTCTCTCATGGCTACAGTCTGTCGGGGAAAAAAATGTTTGATCAACAGTGTTTATCTATTTTGTTATATTTGAGTGTCTTGAACATTGAGCAGTTGTTCCCGATTTGACAATTGAAGCAGGGGATAAAGGATAGAACAAGAACTCTATACAACACGTATTCATATAAACGTTGTGCTTTCAGTGGTAGAATTGAACATTAACTAACAAAGATAAAAGAAATATCGTAAAAACAGAGATGAAATCCATGTGCAGAATGCTTGGAGTAACAAGAATAGATAAGGACGATGAGGATAACGTCTGGTCAGACAAAAACACACTGATAAGACAATGTTAGCCAGGGCCAGAAGAAATATACTGGCCAAGACCCTCACTTGACCTCCTTGTTGGTCGTCCTGGAAACGGGCTGTTGTCGAGGTCAACAGTATGGCTAACAATATGAGGCTCGACGTGATCCCAGTGGTAGTGAGCGACACGCAGATGAAGCCAAGAATTGCACAACCACCTGGAGGACCCCACTCCACCTTCATCAGCACGCTCGGGATGTGATGAAAGCTACTACAACGTCCTTTTCAAGGCACACAAAAGAGTAAAACTACTCAATGTGGGCATTCAACAACAACAGCAACAACAACAATGAATAGAATCAGAAAGGAAGATATTAGAAGACAATTAGATACAACACCACGGCTAGACCTCATCAAGAGATAACAAAAATGGTTCGGCCACGAGACAGAACACGCACCAAATAGAATCCCTCAGAAAGCAATGCTATACAGATACAATGGATACAATGACATAGGACGATCACGCAAAAGATGGACAGCAGAAATAACACTAAGCAGTAAAGCTCCCCGTGTACTAAGCCCATACTTGGGCCAGGACAAAAAACCACATCATAACCTGCCGCTGAAAGGCACAAGCAGGACAAAAAACCACATCATAACCTGCCGCTGAAAGGCACAAGCAGGACAAAAAACCACATCATAACCTGCCGCTGAAAGGCACAAGCAGGACAAAAAACCACATCATAACCTGCCGCTGAAAGGCACAAGCAGGACAAAAAACCACATCATAACCTGGCGCTAAAAGGCACAAGCAGGACAAAAAACCACATCATAACCTGGCACTGAAAGGCACAAGCAGGACAAAAAACCACATCATAACCTGGCACTGAAAGGCACAAGCAGGACAAAAAACCACATCATAACCTGGCGCTAAAAGGCACAAGCAGGACAAAAAACCACATCATAACCTGGCGCTAAAAGGCACAAGCAGGACAAAAAACCACATCATAACCTGGCACTGAAAGGCACAAGCAGGACAAAAAACCACATCATAACCTGGCACTGAAAGGCACAAGCAGGACAAAAAACCACATCATAACCTGGCGCTAAAAGGCACAAGCAGGACAAAAAACCACATCATAACCTGGCGCTAAAAGGCACAAGCAGGACAAAAAACCACATCATAACCTGCCGCTGAAAGGCACAAGCAGGACAAAAAACCACATCATAACCTGCCGCTGAAAGGCACAAGCAGGACAAAAAACCACATCATAACCTGGCACTGAAAGGCACAAGCAGGACAAAAAGCCACATCATAACCTGGCACTGAAAGGCACAAGCAGGACAAAAAACCCCATCATAACCTGGCGCTAAAAGGCACAAGCAGGACAAAAAAGCGAAAAGAAGAATGAGAACTTGAGTAAATACTTAATGCGCATGTCTGAAGTCTTAGGCATCGTTGAATAACACTTATGACGAGTACTGACATCCTGATCTCAACCATTTATCGGAAGTAAATATTGATTTGTCTCTATTGGTTAACATTGGTAAAGTTGAGGTTAGTTCGATATTATCAATTGTGTCTCCATTAGTCCCTAACATATTTCCGTGTCTAGCAATCTCAAATAGTATGAGCCCAAAATCTAGCCTATGTGGATGTATTTTATTTTGCCGCCATTATGTCCTCAAGTGTACAGTGTTTCTGCATACTGTGACAATTCATCAGGTGTTCCGGATCTTCTTGAACAAACTCAACTCACAGAATTCGTTGTCTGCAAATCCCCGCTTTTTCAGGTTAGACTCACATCTGGACACGCCTGTCATTATAGACACTCACACGTAGTACATGGCAAACTATGCCATGGGGCAAGTTCTACTTTAATTTCCATCCAACGTTGACGTCGTCTTCTATGCTGTGTCTTTAAGGCTTTTGTTTTGAGTATGTAGTCTGCAGAAAACGTGTCCTCGATTTCAACCGCTTTCTTTCTGGTGTATGTCCAAAAAGAGGGTGTCTCTGATCACAAGACTGATTTTCCTTTTCAACCTCAACGCTTCTTCTCAAGACCGGAGGGGCAATCTCAACGAATGTGTATTTCTTGTGCTTCGGTGTCGGTTAAAGTCATCTTATTATAATTCAACATATCTCATTAACTACCATATCACATATATATATATATATATGACAATGGTTAACATCATCATGTAGCATGTTCTAGACAGGTTGTCAGATACTCGATCCCCTGTCAGCTCTCCGGCCTTTCTAGCTGTCAACCCCAGAGCTTATGTAACGTCCCTTATCAACGTCTCCTCATAATTTATTTTTTTTATTTCTCGTTCGCCTTATTTCTCCATTCCCAAAGACGATGAGCGTTGCACTGTGATTTTATGTTGCGCTTGTCGCCCCAGTCCATCCGACTTCAGCATGCATTTTATGTAAGGGTCTGCTTCCTCCTGCATTTTCTAAGTGTTTGCTTCCCAGGGGTAACGGCCGGTGCTGTGATGGGGATCGAACCCAGCACCTTCGGGTTGTGAGCTGTGTCACTTAACCACTAGCCCACACCGTCCCCCGATGTTGTTGTTGTTGTTGTTGTTGTTGTTGTTGTTGCTGTTGTTTAATGCCCACAATGAGTAACTTTACTCTTTTGTGCGCCCTGAAAGGAACGTTAAGTTGTCGGGTTGTTGCAGCTTTCCTTACATCCGAAGTGTGCATATCAAGGTGGACCACGATCCTCCAGACGGTTATGCTATGCTTGGTTTCATCTGCGTGACACTCACTACTACGGGGATCACGGCAATGCACATTTCGTTAGCCATGCTACCTTCAAAACAGCCTGTTTCCAGAGAACGTTTCATGGAAAAAAAGATTGTGGTCTTGGTCAGCATTTTGTTCCTGACCCTGGCGCGACGTCCTGGTCAGTATGGTGTGTCAAACTGGGCTAACGGCTCTGTTCCCCATTGCATGTGCGTAAACCCGTTTCCTACTGGTGCCGCATATTTTCCTAGTGAGAGACATAGGTTAAAAGCTGATGGTCGAAGCACCGTAGGGATGGTCTCCATACAGTGTTTTTAGCTTGCAAAATATATTTCTTTTCTGGCAATGACTTTTGGTTTAATAGCAGCATTGTAGTGTGATTTGTAAGATAACGCGCGGCCCATTACAATGCCTAGATATTTAGGTGTATCGCTATGTTCAAGTGACTGTCCATGCCATTTAACATGAAATTGTCTTCTTACATCTCCGTTCTTCAGGTGGAAAGCACATACCTGTGTTTCTTTTGTGTTGATTTTTTGTTGTGTTGGCTTGGCTTGGCTTGACTTGACTTGGCTTGGCTTGGCTTGACCTGGCTTGGCTTGACTTGGCTTGTCTTGGTTTGGCTTGGCTTGACTTGGCTTGGCTTGATTTGGCTGGGCTGGGCTTGGCTTGGCTTAGCTTGGCTTCGCTCGTTCTCAATCTCCCGCTAACAAACCCCGAAAGGACTTAAGTAGCCGAACGTAGTTCAGAGAACGGAATGAGTTGTGTCGTAATTTACAGCTTGACTGCGATATTTGCACATTTCGGTCCAACACATCCGACTTCGGCAAGCATTTTTTGAGTACCAGGTTAGCATTCCCTCTTCGATCCCTTCTCCTTAGCCAGTCTGCCCTGCTGCAGCCTGTTATCGAGGATCACCGCGTAGAGGTGTAGAAGGGTCTTGGCAGCCTTGGTTCGCTGGCCCTGACGCTAGCAGTCAGCTATGGGACGCTGACCACTGCAGCTCATGCGCTGCTCAGCATCTTGATCCCTTAAGTTGTGTTCCTTATAGTAATCAACAATGCTGTGCAGGGCTTTTGTGAGCTTGACTTCAGCTTTCTCAAAACGTCTTCCTTGTGCGGCTATTGCAGTGTTGCAGACATATGTGAACTGGCTTGCTAATTTGTTAAACGTTTGTTTACACTGTATAGCATATGAGTCAGGCCACTGCCTTGTGAAAGTCCGTTGATGTAGTTTCTCCATCAGCTGTTTTTATTTGTAAATGTTACTAATGAAGCTTAATAGATCTAACACAAGTTCGTTTCTTCCTGCTTCGACTGATCGGATCATTGTATGAGGATACAATACGCATAATTCAGAAAAGGTGGAGAGACATCGGACTGGTTTGAGTTCCGCACGGGAGTAAGACAATGATGCATACTCTCATCTCCCCTTTTCTGTTCAATATCTAAAGAGAAAACATCCGGAGAAATGTCAAGAATGTCGTAGAGTAGGGAAAGATCGACCGGTCATATTTCACGGGAATGAAATACCAGAGCTAAGACATGCAAATCGAAAAGCGCTGCGAGGCTGGATCAAATGATCCTGCCGGTTAAACGACACAGCGAGGAACAACATTTATTCATCAAACCGGCAAGGTTAAGACAGTGTGCACTGACAAGGCGAAAACCAGACCTAAAGTTATCCAGGAGAAGTAAAAAGTTCAGAAGGTCACAAGGATTCTATAAGCAGCAATGGAGATCGCCAAAAAGAAATATAAAGCAGAAGAACTATGCCAGTTAAGAGATTCATTAAAATTAAAATCGTAAGGCTGAACACGGTTAAAACGATAAAAGTAAGGTCCAGAAGATTTGCATCTTCCCGATGACAACGTACGGATGTGAGATAAGGTCAACCAGGTGACAACGTACGGATGTGAGATAAGGTCAACCAGGTGACAACGTACGGATGTGATATAAGGTCAACCAGGTGACAACGTACGGATGTGAGATAAGGTTAACGAGGTGACAACGTACGGATGTGATATAAGGTCAACCAGGTGACAACGTACGGATGTGATATAAGGTCAACCAGGTGACAACGTACGGATGTGAGATAATGTCAACCAGGTGACAACGTACGGATGTGAGATAAGGTCAACCAGGTGACAACGTACGGATGTGAGATAAGGTCAACCACACAAACATTATGGAAAATGATTAAATCCTTCCGGCTAAAGTACTACAGGAGGGTACTCGAAATACAATGGGTAGAGAAAAAGAAAGAACATAAATCTTACAGTAACTGGATATAGAACAACATTTGTTAGTAAGGAACATCAGATCTAGGAAATGTACATACTTCGTTCACATCAAACGTCACGAGAGCCTAAAAACAAAAGATAATGGAGGCTTTTGTACTTGGATAAGGAAACAGAGACATAATGAGGAGACGGGGACGGCGTGGGCTAATGGTTAAGTGACGCGGCTCACAATCCGAAGGTGCTGGGTTCGATCCCCATCACAGCACCGGTCGTTACCTCGGGGAAGCAAACTCTTATAAAATACAGGAGGAAGCAGACCGTTTCATAAATGCATGCTGGGCCGACAGACGCAAAAAAAAACCACAGTGACCGCCTTGGGGAATTGAGAAATAAGGCGAACGAAACAAAAAATTGTTTTTAATTATGAGGAGACGATGACAAGGGACATTACATAAGTTCTGGGGTTGACAGTTAGAGAGGCTGGATAGCTGACCAGAGATCGAGTGCCTGACAACATGTCTAGGTCATGCTATATGATGGTGTAAACCGTTGTCATATATGTATAGTTCTTAGTTCGGCCCGTACTTCGTCAAGGGGTGGTCACCCTTGAGCGTGTCCCAATTCAGGTTCCAGTTTTTTTCTGTCGCGGGCGCGTGTCGTCCAGTGGGAAAGTAGTATGTTTGTTGTGGGGTTGTGTATGTTATGCTAGCTTGTCTAGTGAATCTCGCCAGCAAGTTGGGGGCAGTCCCCGATGTCTCTTTTTTGTCGCGTGGGTACCACATGGCGGTTAAGGTACGCCATCTTTCGTCTTGCCGTCTACCTATTTGACCTGTCCAGCGGTGTTTTGAGTGGTTGACGTACTGTAGGACATCCTTGATGTGTGACATTCTCCGGATATTGCGTAGTTCGTTTTGCTGCTGTTGTCTGAGAGTTATGCCCACGAGGAGCCTTTCTGGAGATGAGTTTACTGTTCTCACTTGACTCTCTGCTAGAGACCAGGTTACTGTTCTCACTTGACTCTCTGCTAGAGACCAGGTTACTGTTCTCACTTGACTCTCTGCTAGAGACCAGGTTACTGTTCTCACTTGACTCTCTGCTAGAGACCAGGTTTCGCTACCATAGCAGAGCGCTGGTAGGACTACCGAGTCGAAGATGTCCGCATGAAGTCCGGTGACTGTTGTGGCATCATGATAGAGTTAAAGGCTGTCCAGTCCGCCCGTTTCCGTCTTGCTCATGTTTTATGTTGTTTTCCATCTTAAGGAGCCTTCCCACATAGACATATTCGTCGCGTCGTCTATGAGCGTTCCACTCAAGAGTATGACGAAACGGTTGAGCATATATCTGGTTTCCTCTAGGTTTATCGCTAGACCTGCTTTCATGCCATCCGTGTCTAGTGACAGCAGCATCTCTGTCGCTTCTAGGGTCGTCGCTGTCATGTCGTCATCATCTCTTATTTATATATTGATTAGTATATAATTATAAATATTTATCTTAATGCGTCATGCATTATCCCACTTAAATTCAGAAAACAAAAGATAAATTGGTGTTCAGTTAAACTGTATACGAAATACGTTTTTCTAATACACATTCCCCGACTTCATTTGCCTATACATTTGACAAGGAATGAGATATTCCGGTGCGCCAGGGGCTTCTCCAATTATTTACGTTCATCACAACAAGGCTTAGCCAATACTTGTATATATATATATATATATTTACGTGTTTGTTACAATTCATAGTTACGATATTCAATGGGAGACGGTGTAGGTTAAACGTATATGTACACACATATATATATATATATATATATATATATATATATATATATATATATATATATATATATATATATATATATATACAGACATCTGCCTGCGTAGAAACATACGCTGCCATACGTGATACATGCATACTGAGCGCACACACACGCGCATGCACATACATAGCACAACATAACGTAATATAACATGACGTTCCATTACATAACATGTAGTACATAACATAAGTACATATCATTATATGCAGTGCAATACATTATCTACAGTACATAGCTAGTTAGCTAGTTAGACAGTCATGCAGGCAGGAAGGCAGGCATGTTGGCTGACAGGCAGGCACAGGGAGATAAAAAAGAGACAGAGAGAAAGAGATAGATAGATAGATAGATAGATAGATAGATAGATAGAGATAGATAGATAGATAGATAGATAGATAGATAGATAGATAGATAGATAGATAGATAGATAGATAGATAGATAGATAGATAGATAGATAGAGATAGATAGATAGATAGATAGATAGATAGATAGATAGATAGATAGATAGATAGATAGATAGATAGATAGATAGATAGATAGATAGATAGAGATATATAGATAGATAGATAGATAGATAGATAGATAGATAGATAGATAGATAGATAGATAGATAGAGATAGATAAATAGATAGATAGATAGATAGATAGATAGATAGATAGATAGATAGATAGATAGATAGATAGATAGATAGATAGATAGATAGATAGATAGATAGATAGAGATAGATAAATAGATATATATATAGATAGATAGATAGATAGATAGATAGATAGATAGATAGATAGATAGATAGATAGATAGATAGATAGATAGATAGATAGATAGATAGATAGATAGATAGATAGATAGATAGATAGATAGATAGATAGATAGATATGCTGATGGCCAGACCAATGGACTTTAGGAGAAACGTGTCATCTTGCCCTTAACATCCCAACGCCCGGCAGCTGTATTTATTATAAATAATCCCCAATCTTCTCTCGATTCCAAATCACAAAACATAATTGCATTAAACTTGGAATATTTCTTTTGGGGGGAAGAAATATCTCAGCACTTATTTTTTTGTCACCAGAAGACTGATGGATAAGTATGTAAATGAATAGTTGAATACATGGATATAATGCATGGATACATGAAAGATGAATTAGTAGATTGATAGTTTTTTATGTGGGGGCCAATGAATCAACGGATGGGTTTTTCGAATAGATAAAAGCTTCATTGGATAGATATGTATGTTGAATATATGGATCCATGTATGAGTGGGTGGATATATTATTGCATGGATAAACAGATTACGGATAGATGGATGAAAGAATTGACGCATTTATGGATGGTTAATTTAATGGACTGATGGAGGAGTAGAAGGACAGATAGATAGATCAGTGGGTGGTTTTATGGATGCATTTTGGAAATTTGGTTGGTTGATTGGTTGGTTTGTTATTAACCTAGCGGTCTGTTGGCTCCTGTCCTTTGGCCCAATGCCATATAGTGGTATCTGCAAGTGTTTGTGAGCCGTTTTGTTAGTTCCGTACAAAGTGTTTTATTTGTCTGGCCTCGCAGAAAGTAACTCTTTCCTAACACCGCCAAGCGAAGGACGCACACAAAGATGTACAACAGTTTCAAAGGGATGAATACACATTCTGCAATCTAAAGTATGTTCTGTTTGGATTCTTTTCAAGTGAATATTAAGTTGGGTGTGTTGAAAATGGTGCTTTGATCTCTCCTTTTCAAGAGCTCGGTGTTGTCTTTGGGAGGACCATTTGTTAGAAGATTTATCTCCCAATATTTCCTATTGTTCATCTATTCAGCCAGGCCTCCTTGTTCAGTCTTCAGTAGTTGTTTGACTGTTTGTAGGGTTGTTCGTGTGGATTGTTGTTCTTGACTTGATTTCTTTTTAGCCAGTCCGTCTGTCTTCTCATTGCCAGGATTGTGTGAGTTTCAAGAGATGCTTTGCAAGATTATTCTGACTTTATGGGATGTGAGAAGTTGGTTGGCACTTGGGATATTTCGGTAAGTTCAGGCCTACAGGGACCACCGTCTTCCAGATCTTGACGGGCGTATAATAAGTAAACAACAATTACGATGATTCTACATTATGTCGTCATTCTACAGCATGTTGTCAGGAGTGCACTGTTGGCATTTTTAAAGAGGAAGAATTTTTTTGTAATGTTAAAGTTGATTACATTTAAGATAAATCAAATTTTTTTAATGGATATGGTCAGATACCGCACCAAGACGAGAACACAAACAAAACCTACTTTACTACCAATAGGCCTTCATCAGAGGCAACAATTACAACAATGATGAACAAACAAATCAACATATAAGGAAAAAAGAGTCTTCTTATCTAATATAGGGTCTGTCATCGTGACTGGTTGGGTCATAAGCTCGATTCTAAATGAAGTATAGCCTTCAAATATGGTGGCCAGGATAGCGTTAGAAGTGAGGGGAAACGCCGGATAAGCTAGTGGCGGAGAAATATGGAAATAGTGATCCAAGTGGGGGAACAAAAAGAAAGTGATAAAAGCCTGCAGCGAGAGGGGGGGGGGGGGAGGGTGCTAACATAAGAAAGGGGTGTGGGGGCAAAGGAAGGCAAATAGATGGTGGCCAGTATGAGATTTAAAGATTTTTCAAGCCGTGTTCGGATCTTTCATTGGAAATATTCGTGGATGGATACATTCAAAGGCGGTTGATTGGATGTGTGGATAGATGTTTGAATTATTTTTTGTTGGAATTATAATTGATCAGATGATTGGATAATTGAATATATATTTGAATGGTTTTTGCTAGAAAACGAAAACATTGACTCGGTAGGCGGATGAAGCGATGAATGGATGGAATACGTATGTATTTATTGATATATATATAACGAATTGTTTGATATATTGACAAATGTGTGGATGAAATGAAGCAATAGTCTCATTATTTCAAAGAATGATTGAATGAATGAAAAGAAACCTGGATGGTCGCAAAATTGATCGATGGATAAACCGATTGAAATATGGATGTACCCATTTATAGACGAGGACAGATGTCACTGTGTCTCTAAGTGCACTAGCGACATTAGGTGTTCAGCTTGTCAACAAGTAGCCTTGGGACATAATTTATCTTCGGCAAACTTGGGACCAATTTAACTAGCAGAGGAGAGGAGACTAACGTCTGGTCAGGCAAAACATACTGATTGGGCATGATAGGGTTAGGCAAAATATACTGATTGGACATGATAGGGTCAGGGAAACTATACTGATTGGACATGATAGGGTCAGGGAAAATATACTGATTAGACATGACAGGGTTAGGGAAAATATACTATTTGGGCATGATAGGGTCAGGGAAAACATACTGATTGGACATGATAGGGTCAGAGAAAACATACTGATTGGACATGATAGGGTCAGGAAAAATATACTGATTGGACATGACAGGGTCAGATAAAATATACTATTTGGGCATGATAGGGTCAGGGAAAACATACTGATTGGACATGATAGGGTCAGGGAAAACATACTGATTGGACATGATAGGGTCAGGGAAAATATACTATTTGGACATTATAGGGTCAGGGAAAATATACTGATTGGACATGATAGGGTCAGGAACACCATACTGATTGAATATGTTAGCCATGCTCAGGTAAAATATTCTGGCCAAGACCACCATCTCGACTTAGTCGCATTTCTCCTTGGAAACGGGCTGTTACCATGGCAGCCTGGCCAAAGAGGTAGGACATCGACGTCATCCACTACAGTAGTGAACGATACGGAGATGAAGCTAAGCATGGCACAACAGCTTGGAGGACCCCGCTCCATATTCATCACGCTCGGGACGTGAGTAAAGCTATACGACCCGCCATTTAACGTCCTTTTCATGGCGCACAAAAGAAAACACTTACTCGCTGTGGACATTCAACAATAATTAACATCAATGAATACATCTGCGTTGGAGAATACTTTATAGAAAGTATTTGCGACTAGTGGATGGATCGAAGATGGATTGATATAATCATGGATGGATATATTGATGGATAATTTGAAGAATGGATAAGCTTTTGTGTAAATTTGCGAATTGTGTGTGTGTGCATACGTGGATGTGTGTATATGTGGATGTGTGTATGCCGCTACGTCTGTCTGCCTGTTTGTCTGCCTGTTTGTATGTATGTGGGAATGTTTGTGTGTGTAATTGTGTATGTGCGTATATGGTTGTATGAACGTACGTATGTATTTACGCATGTGTGAATACATGAATGGATAATCGAATGTATATATGAATCACTGCATGTATGGATGGATGGTTGGATGCTTGGATGGATGGATGGTTGGATGCATGAATGGATCTTGGCATATATGTACGTACGTGTTTCTTTGTAATATATGTGTTTGTATGTATGTAATATATGTAGGGAGCTGCTTGGCGCAGTGGTTAACGAGCTGGCTTCGCATCTGAGTGGTCCTGGATTCATTCCCCATTTGAGGTGGAAATGTTTTTTCAGACCGCATCGGATCCCCGGTCGACCCATTTCTGTCTTAAATGCGTACCGATTCAGTCCGGGAAGTAAAACCCTAATATAGCCGAGCTTTTCAAATGTGAGATCGCTAACACCGCACAACCCTACGAGAGTAATACTATGGGTTACCTTACTTTACTTTATGTATGAATTGAATGTATTGTGTGAGCAGATATAGATTAGCCGCTATGTAGTTCTCTTCGCGAGTTATGGGCTTCTGATAATTCGTTCTGCTTTGAGTGCATATGTTATACTGTTAATGACATTATCAAGAGGAAGTAAGATAAATGTTTAAGACAGATCGGATTTTGGCTTCGTTATAATGTAATTTATATATAATTTATATATAATTAAATATATTTTATTTATATGAAGTACTAGCATTCGTGCCCGGTTTTGCATGAGAAATAATATAATTTTCATTTCGGATGGAATTAGCAGAATTCTTGGAATTATAACATGTTCCTCTTTGTCCGCTCCTTTCAAGATTGTAGCCGCAAATGCACACTTCATCATTGCCTTCACAACCAATCTCGTTCCATTGCACTACTTTGATGGACCAATGTTTCTTAGAAGCATTAAGGCACTTCCCATTTAATCATATGTGACATGGCATAACACCAGCCATGGTGAGATGCTTTGTTTAAATAAAGCAGCATACATGGCGCCTACCAGGATGCGGGTCTACTTTGCTCTAGTGTTTGAGTCTATTAAGATAAAATCGCACATCGCTCGGCACCCTCCGTAAACGATTGTCCGAACACAGCGAAGTATTAAGCTGCTCGACTCTAGCCCGCTAAGCAGGAAATCCTTCTCCCGGCTACATCCTGCTCATATCAGAGCTGGGACCTGCACAGGGGTATCTGAGAACGAATAACTAAGAATATATATATATATATATATATATATATATATATATATATATATATATATATATATATATATATATATTACACCATCATCATCTTCTATCCACTTGTTAGACGCCGGGGAGAGGTATAGTTTTCTGTCGGACGCCAGCTTGTCCCTGAGGGTGTTGTTATTCGTGTTTCTTCAGTGTCTCACTGATACCATCTATCCAAACTTTTTCGTGGCCTGCCTCTTGCTCAGCAGTCTGGAACCATCGATGTAAAAAGAGATCGCGGGGAGGACCTCCAATACGTTGGTCCTTGCTGTACACAACAGCATTCAAGATACCTCTGGAGGACGGTTTATCATGCATTCGTCGGTCGTGGCTCAAGACAGGGTCCGCTAGAGACGAAGTTGGGACCCGCAGCTTCGCTGTGGAATGGGTCGTCAAGATCAAGATGAAAATCAACATTGTTAGAGTATTGGTTCTCACGAATAATGTATCTTGTTCAGTTACCCGTATAACCACACAGCAGTCAACCCATTTGTAAATAGAAAATGAATTTCGTGTTTGCGAATACATGCATGTAGGTATGTTGTATGTTGTATGTTGTATGTATGTATGTTGTATGTTGTATTTTGTTTGTATGTATGTATGTTGTATGTTGCGAAACTGCAATCAATTCTTCTATCGTGAGAATTCCAGAACATATCAATCAATCAATCAATCAAGCAAAGCTCGTCGCTCCTCTCGGTGCATAGGCCATCGACAACACCTCGCCAGCGTTCACGGCCCTAGGTTGATTTGTCTGCCTCTCTCCAGGTGTCAATATTTAATTTTAGCTCTTTTTACATTCTCTTCTCCACGTAATTTTTGGTCTACCTCTTTCTCTCTTTTCCCCTAAGGATTCGATGTAATAGCCTGTCTGCCTATGTTAGACTGTGCCTTCTGCAGCGTTAGTCCTATCCAGCCCCATTTTCTTCGCTTGATTTGTTGCTACTCCAATGGTTTTCCAGAACTGATAGTGTCTTGTATTGTTATCAACTGGTTTTCATAATGTGTAATCAATTAAACATGAATTCTGAACACTCTCATGTAGGGAAGCGAGCCTTGGAGCTTTCAGACTAATCAGGAAGGAGAACTGACGTCTGATCAGACAAAATATACTGATCAGACATGTTAGTCAGGGTCAGACAAAATATACTGATCAGACATGTTAGTCAGGGTCAGACAAAATATACTGATCAGACATGTTAGTCAGGGTCATACAAAATATACTGATCAGACATGTTAGTCAGGGTCAGACAAAATATACTGATCAGACATGTTAGTCAGGGTCAGACAAAATATACTGATCAGACATGTTAGTCAGGGTCAGACAAAATATACTGATCAGACATGTTAGTCAGGGTCAGACAAAACATAATGGACAAGATCCTCACCTTGGCTTCCTTGTAGCCCTTCTTAGAAACGGACTGTTTGATATGGCAGCCTGTCTAACAAGGTTAGGGATCGACGTGATACCTGTAGTAGTGAGCGACACGCAGATGAAGTCATGCATAGTACAACCGTCTGGAGGACCGCGGTCTACCTTCATCAGCACGCTTGGGATGTGAAGAAAGGTACGACAACCGACCACTCAAAGTCCATTTCATGGCATAAAAGAGTATTCCTACTCATTGTAAGCATGCAAAAACAACACTAAACAAGAACGGCGGCTCAACACCTTTCACATGAGGTGCAGACAAGAATATTGAGGACTGGGTGAAGATGAGAGGCTGCCAAAGAATATCCTCTTTGAACAGCTGCCCATGGAAGCTAAAAGAACAGGCCGTCCCACACGCTAATTCAAGAACGTTTGAAAGAGGGACATGAAGTCATGCGATATTCCATCACAAGGCTTTGAAACGATTTTTCAGATCGATTTGTTTGGAGACAGTCATTTGGAAGGGGCATAGTGGTTGCTGGCGCTCATGAAAGCCTTCTGACTGCAGAGAAATGACAAGAGAAAGACTGAAGAGTTCGGGAAAAAGCCCGACAAGCCACCCTCGTCGGTAGGGCTGTACTATCTGGGGCAGTGACTGTCACTCGGGGATCGGCCTTTACAGTCAAAGCAGACTTGTTGAAATACATGAGACAGAGCTGGATAAAACTCATAGGGCGCCACGCGCTTGGTCAACTGAGACTGAGACGCCAATGATGATTGTGGTAAAACCAGCTTCAGCGCCTCCTCTGTATGTCATGTTCTCTTGGTATATGTCCGGCTCTTTCCAACAGTTCCACATTTGTGATCTTATCGTATCATTCCCACCCTTGTATTCTGCACACGAAACCTTGTACGAAAGTATGTACCTATTTCACACATGACACTGTTATCATTCATGTTTCAGAGCCACAAAATAGAACGAACTTTAAGTTGGAGTTGCATGTGTGTATATTGGTGGTAGTTTTAATGTGTTTTGAGTCCCATAATTTCACAAATGGAATTAACGCTTTTTCCGTGAAATGTATTCTTAACTAAACATTATTTTCTGCACCTCCTAATGTCTATATTGCTACCAAGATGTATACAAACTGTACATTCTGAAGAAAGGTAACTCATAACCGAGTTCCATCTTACTGAACCAAAAATCATTTTGAAATTACAAAAACAACAGTAAAATGTCGACATCGTGTCTGGAATAATATAATTGTTTATATAGTAGTCAGTACAAGTATATTTAATAAATCGAATTCCTTGAGTCGTTTACTATCATTGAATTCAATTATCAATGCCGTCTATGTTATTTGCTCAAAAGAGTGCAAATATAAGTTCTTTTCATTTTAAATTGAATACAAAATGTACTTACTTTGATATAAAGCAAAATATGCAATTCGTGCTGCAGGGTACAGATAGAACCATCTTAAACATTTCAATGTATCTTTGTTCGAATTTCAGAAGCAGTGTGTTCTTAACAACACCAAAGTCCATCCCTGCTGTACGCAAACCCACATGGAAGCAGCATATCGTTCCGGGTTGGTAGAATATATACCAGGTATTGGAAACAAGAATAGCCAGACTGAAAAGGAAAGAAGAGACATCACCCTGAGGTACATAGCGAAAAACTACCCAAGCATGGACTGGACCCATGCATACACCGACGGTGGGTCTGTAACAAACAAAACACAGAATGGAGGGGGAGGGGTATTCCTGAGCCTAACAAATGGTAGAATTGGAGACTGGAAAACTCTTAAGCAATTTCAGAGCGGAGGCAGAGGCACTGAAGGCCGCAGTAGAAGCAATGTTCACAGGCGAAAGCAATGAAAGCCAGATTTTCCTGTTCACAGATACCCTGGCCGTGGTCGCAGCACTAAAAAGCCAGAAAAATACTGATTAATGATTTAAGAGCAGTGCTCTGTCAACTATGCCAGCAGTCCGCACCAAAAAGTGTAGTGGTACAGTGGGTTCCATCCCACTGTAACATTCAAGGCAACGAGGAATCAGACAGACTGGCAAAAGAAGGTGCAAGACTACCACAACCAGATTCTAGTCTGACCTACGAAGAGTCCAAAAGACTTATTAGGGCCAGATATATGGCCAAATGGGAAATAGATCAAATTGCTACACAAAAAATGATACCTACTACCAGCTGAACAGAAGAGAGCAGGTAGTGGTCTTCAGACTCCGCACAGGCCACAACAGACTGAGGTACCATCTATTCCATAAATTGAAGATAGGTGGTACTCAGGAATGCTCGTGTGGCACAGGGAAAATGTCCGCTGAATATCTGTTGCAAAATTGCCCGACGTACGAGGACCAGCGAAAGCACATTTGGCCATCACCAGTGGCAACACTAGACAAGCTCTATGGCAGTGTCGACAGCCTCAGGATGACAGCTATTTTCTTTGAACAAATACAAGTTGACGTCTGACAGAGTACGGAGAAGAAGAAGAAGAAGAAGAAGAAGAAGAAGAAGAAGAAGAAGAAGAAGAAGAAGAAGAAGAAGAAGAAGCAGCGTGTTATCTGTTTGTATTTTAATTTGTTCTCATATTTTAATTCTTTTTTCTTCTTCCAATCACATAGTTTTGGAATGTGCTTGTACGAGATAAATATCAATATTAATAATAAAAAGCTGGTGTAATGAACAAATGGTCATATGTCTTGCATATTGTACAGTGACGCTAACGTGCAGGTGTTCTGCAAAGGTCAGCTAGTTAAAGAATATTAGCTTAGAGTTTTCTCAGATGCTGGTATCCAAGTTTCTGGAATATTCCTTCCAGAACGTAGTCTTTGCCACAGAAGCTCTAGTCTACTTTAGATAGGCCGTCTGACTCACCTGAAAAATCCCTATGAAACGTCACATTCATTGGCCGAATAAATAATGGGACGCATGTGTCAACTTTAATAGCGTGTTTGAGAAACAATGATGGATATGCAGTTGGTTTCAGGGCAGGATTCTGTGAAAGGATCACTCTCAAACATGTTTGTTTTGTATTTTATACCGTGAATTTGTTTGGTTTCTATGTGTTTAGCATGAATCGATGATGAACATTGACACAGTATGAGTTCTGTTATTTAGTCAGCCAATGAATTTGACGTTTCAAAGGGATTCCACTGTGTGTCAGAAGGCATGTAGTTAAAGTAAGCTGTGGTTTATGGCGAGTCTGTCCACATCACACAAAGACATCCCTAGACCATCCGTAATATCCTGATGCGATCTTCGTTGTTGTCGTCGACCTCTTTTCCTTCTAATAGTAACTATTGTTTGCGTTATCACTATCCGCAGACCGTAATGTTTCTTCACAGAAACTCACAAGGTTGAAAAAAAAATGGTAATAGAAAATAGCAATGACAGAAAAGTTGGGCATGGTAGTTGGAGACTGATTGTTGGAGTCTAAGAAGACGGCCCAAAATTGTAATCGGTGGAGATTAACCATTGCAGTTCAGTTTCCCAAGGCGAACTAGGTCGTTTTGATGTCAAGGTAGGCCTGTTTCCTTTTTCTTTTTTTCTTGTTTGCTTTATTACCTGAGACGAAGTGCCTCCTACCGTGTTTTGTGCTTTAACAGCACAATATGTTTTGTGTATGATTCTCTTCTATGTGCGACTGTATCCCTTTTGCTGGGGTAGTCGAAGTGTTTTCAGGCTGAGGACGTCAGGCGCTTTTCTCGTGTGTTGGCAATGTTTGTTTATTTCACCCCCAACAGAAAAACAAACATATGCCTTACCGGGGATTTGATCCGTTGCTCTACTTGTCGGCAGGCAGGCAGTTATCGAAACCGTTAGGACAAATAGGGGAATGATCTTGTCGTTTGACGAGTCCAAACCCTGCCAAGTTTGATTTGGGATCAGTACCACTATCGGCGTTTTAATAAGTTAGACATATTCATTATCCTGGGAAAGTGTGGTGATATCTGGGTCAATATGTCTCACCTGAACCTGACTAACATTGTTTCATCTGTAATTCTCACCTGACTCTAACATAGGCCAATTAGTTTGTTTAATCTGGCTCAGACTAACATAATCTGATCAGTATGTTTCACCTTACCCTGACAAACATAATCTGATCAGTACGTTTCATTTGACACTGACAAAACGTAAACTGATCAGTATGTTTCACCTGACCATGAAAAACATAGACTGACCAGTATGTTTCATCTGACCCTGACTAACATAGACTTACCAGTATGTTTCTCCTGATCCTGACAAACATAGACTGATCAGTATGTTTCACCTGACCCTGACAAACAAATTAAAATATATATGTCATGCTTGACAGGACCTCAGTCCACTCTCCCTGGGCCATTTATATGTGACACCTCTCTATATCTCTTCGTATGTACCTCTTTCTGTATGCCTTTAACAAGCACACACATACACATCTACATTCCCTCATACACATAGACATAGCGGTCAATCCGCACGACAAATTTAAAATGCTCCTATCCTCATTGTTCGAGGAGTTATTTCTTCTATAGAATTCTTGCCATCTATCTTCCAAGACCAAGTCTGATTATTTTGCTTTGGGTGAAGAGGTCTTGACCAGAATCTCGATCTTTTAATTGATACTGTCTAACGAGGGTAGCCAACCCGCTCGAGGTTAATAAACGTTTAATTGGGAATGGAAAGGGGAGGGGAAAGCCCAAAGCACATAGGAAAAAAACTATACAGGAAAGCATAGAAATGAAAGAAAATCCCAGCAATAAAGAAAAAAACTGATAGTAGCAGATACTGTGACATATCAGCTGTTTAAAGACCATTTCAAGGTTGGGGATGGAGTGTTTGAAAATTAATTGTACTATGTATTCGATTTTTCTGAGGTGGGCGTTACCAATTCTGTCACTCGCCATTCACTTTCGCCTTATTGTAAGTTCAGATGTACACTTACAGCTGGGAAGCGTATAAATAACGCAGTCGTTAAGCGCTCATTTTTTATGGCAAAGGCACGTGGTACGAATCCAGCTATCGATACGCTCCAGTCAACCTAACTGTAAATGAGTCCCTGGCTTCACGACTAGGAAAGTAAAAGACAGCGAGGGTAGGATCTGGCCACCCTAACTCCTGCACGTTGAGGTTTAGTATACTGAAGTCTCTAACAACTTCATCCCCGACAGCAGTGTACCTACTATGGGACAAATCTAAACTGAAGCCCCTAACAACATCATCCCTGAGAGCAGTGTAACTACTATGTGACAAATCTATACTGAAGTCTCTAACATCTTCATTCCTGACAGTAGTGTAACTGCTCTGGGATAAATCTATACTGAAGTCTCTAGAAACTTCATTCCCATACAGTAGTGCAACTACTATGGGACAAACCTTGACATAGTATGCTGAAGTCTCTAACATCTTCATTTCCCGACAGTAGTGCAACTACTATGGGACAAATATATACTGAAGTCTCTAACATCTTCATTCCCTGACAGTAGTGTAACTGCTATGGGACAAATACATACTGAAGTCTCTAACAACTTCATTCCCCAACAGTAGTACAACGACTATGGGACAAACCTTGACTTCGTTTACTGAAGTCTCTAACATCTTCATTCCCCGACAGTAGTGCAACTACTATGGGACAAACCTTGACTTAGTATACTGAAGTCTCTAACATCTTCATTCCCTGACAGTAGTGTAACTGCTATGGGACAAATATATACTGAAGTCTCTAACAACTTCATTCCCCAACAGTAGTACAACGACTATGGGACAAACCTTGACTTCGTTTACTGAAGTCTCTAACATCTTCATTCCCCGACAGTAGTGCAACTACTATGGGACAAACCTTGATTTAGTATTCTGAAATCTCTAATAAGTTCATTTTCCGACAGTAGTCTAACTACTGTGGAACATATCTTTACTGACGTCTCTAACAACTTGATTCCCCGACAGTAGTCTAACTACTATGGAACAAACCTTGATTTAGTATTCTGAAATCTCTAATAAGTTCATTTTCCGACAGTAGTCTAACTACTGTGGAACATACCTTTACTGACGTCTCTAACAACTTGATTCCCCGACAGTAGTCTAACTACTATGGAACAAACCTTTACTGACGTCTCTAGAAATATATTTCCCCGACAGTAGTCTAACTACTATGGAACAAACCTTTACTGACGTCTCTAGAAATATATTTCCCCGACAGTAGCCTAACTACTATGGAACAAACCTTTACCGACGTCTCTAAAAATAGAAGTGCAACTGCTATGGGGCAAATATTTTCATTGCCGAATACATCACTATCGAACGATAACCACTTAAGCTACCCTACTTAGTTTTTTTCCACAGATGTGGGGGTTTACCTTCCTTGTGGACTTGCATTACAAAGACTGCGTCTGTGAAGAAGGCCACATGATGACGGTCGGGGTCGCTGGTGTGTGTTCCCTTGAACCTTAGTTGTCTAGTTATAACAGAATTTACCAGTGGGACTACCAGAACGTCTTGTATCACAACAGTTATCATGTCACATACAATACAAATAAAAAGGAGAAACATTGCATGCAAAAGAACAGGTAGCAATATCATTTGTTCTGCGTACGCTGTCAGACGTCGACTTGAATTTGTTCAAAGAAAGATGCGGTCATCCTGATGCTGTCGACACTGCCAAAGAGCTAGTCTAGTGTTTGTACTGGTGATGTCCACATGTGTTTTCTCTGGTCCTCGTGTGGTGGGCATGCTAATATCACTTGGATAGAAAACATTTCAAATTCAGACATCGGAAATATAGTCATTATCAACGGGTTCATCAGTCCGGAGATTGGTTGTAAGGTTCTCTGTGTATCTACATTTAATCTATCCTCTGCAGTTCTCTTCATTACAGCATAAGTTCAAAGTGTAATGTCCCTGCATGCCTGAGATGTAAAGGTGAGTCTTGGACGTCAGGGTCCTCTCCTCCCTTGAATCTTGCACTCTAGTATCTTCTGTAGAAGACTTTCATCTCTCATATTGTTACCCACTCAATTCAACCAACGTTTTTATATAACAAAATCTGTTTTTGTCTTGGATGTGTTTGTTTTCATGACAAAGTCTTTGGCCGAGCTATTCATTCTTTTAATCAGCATTTGCAATGTTGCTACTGATCCTCCCACTATCCCTTGGTCATCGGAAAATTTGATGGCATTAACTTTCATACCATTAACTTTCATACCATTATCTTTCATACCATTAACTTTCATTCCATTAACTTTCATACCATTAACTTTCATACCTTTAACTTTCATACCTTTAACTTTCAAACCATTAACTTTCATACCATTAACTTTCATACGATTAACTTTCATACCATTATCTTTCATACCATTACCTTTCATACCATTAACTTTCATACCTTTAACTTTCATACCATTATCTTTCATACCATTAACTTTCATACCGTTAACATTTCCTTATATATCCTTATAATATTGTTCTCGCCCATTCCACAATTATGTTCCATATTGGATCTACCCATGTGGATGACTGTACATTTATTTATATTAAACTCCATTCTCCATCTCAGAGACCAGTCTCGAATTTTATCTAAATCGATCTTCAATATATCCACTTCTGCTATAGATGAAACACTCATACATAGTTTTGTGTCGTCCGCAAATTTGTCTATCATGGATCCTAGATTAATGTCCAAATCATGTATATATATATATCAAGAGCAATATTCGTATCAAAAATCAAAAATGAACCCTTCACATAACTCAAAGTACTCCTTCTTTAAGCCACGCTCTCTGCCTTCTTCTCGTTAACCAACTTTTAGTCCATTTGAATCCTCCTAGACGGGTTTACCCGGTACGGTGCTTGGCGCAACACACCTGATTGAGCGGATCTACTACTCAAACGGGTTGTCAGAACAATTGAGAACTCAGAGGCCAGAACTGTGATAAAATAGTTGATGTTGCAGGGAGAAACACCTACAGAAATACACAAGGAGATGGAACCAGTGTTTGAGGAATTCTGTCCTTTGTATACTTCTGTAAAAAATGGGTGTAGGCAGTTTAAGTGTGGCTGGTCCCAAGATTAGAAAGACCATCCTCAGAGTACAGCGATGAAAATGCTGCAAGAGTGAAGAAAATCATTGACCAAGATAGGAAAATGACAATTGCAGAGATATCTATCTAGGTCAGCAAAACTGAATGACAATTGCAGTTTTTAGAATTTTAAACAACAGACTGAACATGAGTAAAGTGTGTGCCCGCTGGGTCCCGCGTCTGCTGACATGTGAACAGAAACAAAAGAGGGTTGATTGCTGTGGCCAGCTGCTCAAAATGTGTCGGTAGAAAAACATGTTGCTGACCATGGTGACAGTAGATGAGATTTGGGTTCACAACTATGACCCAGATTTTTTCTTTTCCCAAAACTTAAAAAAATAGCTGAAAGGAAATAATTTTGACAGTGACTAAGATGTCATACTGGCTTGTGATAACTGGTTTAGTTCTAAAAATAGGTTACTTTATTTTGAAGGTCTTTTCAAGGTCACGCACAGATGGCAGAAGTGGATAAATTCAGGTGGTGGCTAAATTGAAAAGTAATAAGCACTGTGCCAAATTTCAACTTTCTCCTCCTTCTCCTTCATGGTCAAGGTCAAGACTTACGAATAGTCCCTTGTAGCTGCAACTAAAATTAAAAATCTTTTTGGAAGCCAAAACCGATAAATGGAATACAAGGAGCCAATATGTAACTTTAATGCTGAATAAAAAAAACAGAAAAACGCAGGGAAATTCATATGGAGAAAATTTTAAAGCATTCAATACAACAAAAATGTATAATATTTACCACACTGTGGCTTCCTAGACCTCCAGAAAGAGAGGAGAGAATAAAACTACCTTACCATATTACAACTGTTCATTGAATACACGTGATTGAGTTTACAATTAGCAACCTCACCACACAAAACAAATAGGATAAAGGAATCCTCACAGCAAAGTCGGGTATAGTTGTGTGTATAGACTTCCTGTAATTAATGCAAAAACATTGTTAGTTCTTTGGTCTTATTTGTCTCTATTACTACGACTATAAATGAATGAATTACCTGTCGCGGTTATTTCTCTGTGTGTAACCTCATACCTGATTTCAGTGACCATTCAAAGAGCATTTTCATTTGAAATTGCGTTTGTCGTAGTTGTGATACAGAAGAGGCATCTACACTTGGAATCCTGGTATTGATACAGTTATGTTAATGTCTGTTGCCAGGTAGCCGAAGTCTTCCCTTTACGTAGTAGGTATTTTAAAACGTCCTGCACTTTACTAGGCCTGTGGGAAGGTACACATAATGTTAGTAGATTTGTAACTAGAATTTGTAACTAGAATTTGTAACTAGAATTTGTAACTAGAATTTGTAACTAGAATTTTAAACTAGAATTGTGACCTTTTTCCGTGCAGTCGTCGTTAAGCCTACTCTTCTCGATTATTAACTGTCAAAGGACTTCACGTTCTTGACGCTGAACACAGGAATCCGAATTTTTACCAGACGATCAACGTGAAATTATCCCGGTCCCCACCGTGATTTGAATCCGCGACCTTCGGCACCAAAGGCGAATATCTTAAATTGAGAACACTATGCACCCCTCATCCACTCATCCCCCACCAGAAGAACCATCTCATCAGCAAATATATCGAAAGATAATCAATAGATACTTCAAACATTCAGATCAGGTCATCCCGTAACCAATGAAGTCGCTGGGGCACATGAAGACATCCTTACAACCCAACGCCACCCTTCTCTGTCAGCGGCCGGCCATTGCCTGAGCCTCTTCTGGTCGGAGATTGGTCCAACCTCTTTTTTGCCTTTTCGTCGACTGCCTTGCACATTTCCGTGCAGGATCGTATTTGCAAGACCATTTGATCTCGATATGTGACCGTACTAAGCTAGTTTCCTTCTTTTGACAGTTGCCAAGAGCTCTTCAAAAGGCCCTATTGCTGTTTTAATAATATCTCGTATTTCCTCATTTGTAACTCGATATATGTAAGCAACGTTGAAAAGTCTTCGGAAACATAAGTCTCCAAGGCCTGTATCCTCTGCTGAAGGTCAGCTGTAAATGTCCATGTCTCACAAGCATAGATGAATATTGACAGGATCAATGAACGCATTAATCTGATTTTCGTGCATAGTGCTAACCGATGATATCTTGCCAGATTTTGTTAAGCCGTGCAAGCGCCGCCATTATCTGTAATATTCTGGCCAACACCTCACATTTTGCTCCTTCATTATTAACAATCGAACATAGATATTTAAAACGTTCAACTACTTCGAGTTCCTGATCATTAGCTTTAATCCTGCTGTTGAAGCCCCTGGCGTTGTCGGTCATTAATTTTGTCTTTCCAGCTTTTATCTCCATACCATTGTCAAAAGCTGTTTCGTCAAGCCTTCTGGCCCATTTCTGGAGTTCTGCTTCTGAACCCGCCAACCCGTCGATGTCGTCTGCAAAACGAAGGTTGGTAATCGTTCAGCCCCTATCTTGACAGTATCAACGTGACCCCCAAGTGTCTCACTCATAATTCCCTCAAGGAATATATTGAAAAGAGTTGGAGAGAGTGTACAACCCTGTCTCACACCAACTGATGTGCGAAACCAGTTCCCTCGCCTCCCATTCACAAGAACTGCGCTGGACGCCTTGTCATACAGGTATTCAAGGACCTTTATAATATTTCCGTTGATTTTATACATCCTCATCGTTTCCCAGAGCGCTTTATGCTATACCCTATCAAATGCCTTCTTAAAATCCACAAACACATGATATAGTTGTTGCTGCTGTTCTAAATATTTCTCGCTTAGCAGCCTTAAATTGCATATCTGTTCTGTAGTGCTTCTTCCCTGTCTGAACCCTGCTTGCACTTCAGCAATGATGTTCTCTGCTTGGGGTCTCAATCGGTCGAGGATTAATCTAAGCATGACCTTGCTAAGGTGGCTGATGAGGCTTATTGTTCTGTAATGTTGGCACAGCTTTAGGTTTTCAGACTTAGGTAACGGTATAACCATTGATTTTGTCCATAAGTCCCGCCGGTTTCCTGTCGCCCATATTTTGTAGAAGATGTACCAGGCCTTCCACCCCTACCTCCCCACCTGCCTGTAAGAGCTCTGCTGGTATATTCTCCACGCCAGCCGCTTTTCCTTTTCTCAATGTCTTTACCACTGCAGCTACCTCTTCCTCGCTATCAGTTGGTTGTTCTCTATAGTTGTTGGTGTTGGGGGGATTGTTTTCTCAGGTTCGTTCCGTCCCTCATTGTTGTATACCTCGGAACAGTACTCTGTCCATCGTGACAGTACGTCATTGTCCTTCATAAGGCAATTTAGGTCTCACCAATGATTTATATAGTTTGACTAACACTTCCTTACTCCTATGTGTAAAGTTTCTTGTTATCATATTTAACATTGCGTTAGCCTTTCTCACTGCCACCAGGACTTGTTCCCGCACCTTAACTGTATGATCTGTTATTACACTTACGTTCCTTTCTTATTCTGTCCTCTTCTTCTTCTGCTGCGTTCGTTCTCAATCTCCCACTACCAAGTTCTGAACATGGCTTAGCAAGTAGCAGGATAAGTCAGGAGAACGGAATGCGTGTTGTCGCTAGTTTACAGCTTGACTGCAATATTTGCACCTTTCGGTCCGACACATCCGTCTTTGGCAGGTTTTTCTGTCTAATATTGCTTCTTCCTCTCATTGCGGGCAGTTATGTGGGCTATAGATGTCAGCAGTAAGGGAGGAATGCTAAAAGAAACTTCTAGAAGAACGATCATCAGAGAAGGACTCAACTATGGGTCTAAACAACGTACAAGAACTTAGACAAGCTGCGTCACGCCGTTCAAACTGGAGATCCATTGTTTCTGTTTTATGCGCCATGTTTGGCATTCAAATAAAATAGATATATAGAGGGACAGCTGTCTTACATTAAACCTGATATTCGTAAACTCAAAAAATTATTATCCTATCCAGAAAACCGCTAATGATGTATTGCAAGCTAATAATTGCCAAGATGCATATCAGTTTTTGCACATCACGCCTTTCTAAATTGTGTTTTCTGGACAAAAACGCTAAAGGAATTGTGGAGGGGGGTAAGAGAGACCGGTTGGTGGGACGGGGAGGCGAGTGGGAGGAAGATGGAGGAGAGGGGGGTACGTCTTCACTATGAAGTCGTTCGTTTTATCACATTAGAGAGTATTTGATGCTGGAATTTATCTGTGAGATGTAGAGGGAGAAAGACTAAATTACTGGTCAGGCAAATTATACTGATCAGAAATGTTAGTCAGGGTCAGGCAAAATATACTGGCCAAGACCATGGCCTCGATTTCTCCGCAGTCCTCCCAGGAAACGGGCTGTTTTCATGGAAGACTGGCTAACAGGGTAATGGATCAACATGATCCCCGTAGTAGTGAGCGACACGCAGTTGAAGCCAAGCATAGGACAATTATGTATCTTGTTTTTTTGTCCATTTCACCTGAAGAATAGAGAAGCGAGAAAGAAAATTTAGATTTGTTGGCGTATTTCTCTCTCTCTTTCTCTCTCTCTCTTTCTCTCTCTCTCTCTCTCTGTCTCTCTCTCTCTTGTGTTATGCACGTGTACCATAAGACGTCAAGGTTTATCACAGCTGCATGCCATCCATTACATTTCCTATCCATCTGGTTCTCGGTCTTCCACGGTTTCGGAAGCCGGATCGTCGTACCCTATAAACACTCCACGGTGACCACATTGTACACTCTTGAACTTGTATATTCTTTTAATTGTCTTTGTTCGTAAGATAATTATTTGGCTTGGCTTGGCTTCGTTCATTCTCAATCTTCCGCTACCAAACCCTGAAAGGGCTTAAGTATTAGACTATAGTCCAGAAAACGGAATGCGTTGTGTCGTAGTTTACATCTTGACTGCGATATTTGCACCTTTCGGTCCAACACATCCGACCTCGACAAGCATTTTTTGAGTACCGGGTTAGCATTCCCTCTTCGATCCCTTCTCCTTAGCCAGTCTGCCCTGCTGCAGCCTGTTATCCAGGATCACCGCCTGGAGGTGTAGAAGGGTCTTGGCAGCTCTGGTTCGCTGGCCCTGACGCTAGCAGTCAGCTCTGGGTCGCTGACCACTGCAACTCCAGATACGTATTTCATAATGACCCCATGGTAGCTAAGTTTGTAAGTCTTATAACGGGAGAACCCCACTGAACTTATATGTAACAAACTCTAACATGGTACATGCGTTACTTTGTACATGCATCCCTCGCTATACATAATCATTAATTGCTCCTGCCGTTTTAACACAAGAAATTAAGATGAAGTGCCCAGATACCCTATTAGCCACTTTAAAGCGAACAATTTGGTTTTTATCTCACCCATGTCGCCATCTGTAACTTTTTGTACAATAATTTGTCGCCGTTAAAAGATGCACTTACTTTTTTGTGCCAGAGCATGTTTCTGCTCTCAATTTCAGCGTTAGTTTCACATACGGTTTTCTTTCAATGTCTGAGATATGGCTAAGCGTCCAAGGAGTTGCGAAATGTCAGAAAAAAACACTGTAGAAATAATATAATGAAGGAGAGGTTTAATAACGATACTTCACCATCATCAGGTGCACTTCCGGCTGGTGTTGGCGATCACAGACGTCCACTGTGTGTCGTTTACCAACTCTATTGTTCATTCTACGCCCATGCCATTCTCTCAGGCTGTCCGACATCTTCTCTCTGCCTTCATCTTCTTCTCTTTTCCGCTATCATTCCCGTTATTGTCACGTGCTACAAACCACCTCTTCCCATAACATGCCCGAAAAAGGATAATTGCATTGTTCTGATCTTTGCAATGAGTTGTCTTTGTGTCCTGTGCCCTTTCGAGGAATGTGTCATTAGTCTGCTCACTGTCCATGAGATCCTCGGAATTCTTCTGTAAAATCACCTCTCTGTTGCTTCTGTAAAATCACCTCTCTGTTGCTTCTGTAAAATCACCTCTCTGTTGCTTCTGTAAAATCACCTCTTTGTTTCTTCTGTATAATCACCTCTCTGTCGCTTCTGAAAAATCACCTCTCTGTTGCTTCTGTAAAATCACCTCTCTGTTGCTTCTGTAAAATCACCTCTCTGTTGCTTCTGTAAAATCACCTCTCTGTTGCTTCTGTAAAATCACCTCCCTGTTGCTTCTGTAAAATCACCTCTCTGTTGCTTCTGTAAAATCACCTCTCTGTTGCTTCTGTAAAATCACCTCTCTGTTGCTTGTAATGATCTATTCGCTTGCTTGCTGAATATCCATCATTCATTGCCATATGGGATGGCGTGGGCTAGTGGTTAAGTGACACGGCTCACAACAAGAAGGTGATTGGTTCGATCCCCATCAGGAATGAGATTGACAAAAGATTAATATGGGGCCCACACATAAAGGATACTCAAAAGAAGGCCACACTCAGACTAAGGCTGATGAAAAAACTGACAGGGAAAAGTCAATGAATTGCCAAAAAACCGCATAAAAAGAACAAGTTTCAATCATCTATCAAAAGCCCGTACAGCCAGGAACAGTGACATCATATCAAAATGTCCAACGACATGGAAAATGATACAAGTATATGAAAATACAGACCATCAGCCCAACGTCACGGTGGAAGCGAAAATACCAGGTATCGATAGAAAGGTGGAAGAATCAGACCATGCATTGAGAGAAAAACCCTAAAGCATATTGGAGACACCTATCCTCAACCCATGTGGATGCACGTCTACACAGATGGATCATCAGAGGAAGCATTGAAGAAAGGAGGGGCGGGACTCGTTATATTTCTACACGATGGAACCGTTATAGAAAAAGCAAGTGGTGCCGGGGAGCCTTCGACAAATCTAAGAACAGAGCAACAGACAATAATTGAAGCAGTCAAACTATTGGATGAAAAGGGGTTAAAGGATAACAGAATAGTGTTTCATTGCGACTGCATGGAAATTGTGCAGGCCACACAAAGAGAACCACGAAATAGTATGGAAACGGAACTGATATGCCAGATAAACAAACTCTCAGACCACAATAAAATCACCCTCCAGTGGATTCCAGCTAACGGCGGCATACCTGGGAACGAATGGGCGGACAGACTAGCCAGGGAGGGAAGACAGGGAGAGAAGACAGAGAGAACAATTCACCCACCCAGTGTCACTGATAGAAGACAAGGCAAACATCAAAAAAATACATAAACAGTGGATAGAGAGAACAAAAAGTAAATACCCACAGGACTCAATCAATAGACTGAATAGGAAAGAGTATACAACAATTTTTCGCCATAGAACAGGTCATTGCAGACTAAATGCACACATGCATAAAATGAAACCAGCGCAGACTGCACAATGCACATGTCAGAGATTGTCCCAGACTCCAGAACACATCCTGCAAATATGTCCACTGCACCAGGACTGCCGTGAAAAGACCTGACCCAAGGAGAGAAAAATACAAAACAAACTGTGGGGATCCATTGAGGACCTGCGACTGACGTGTCACTTCATGGATGCAGCCCATCTGGTGGCATAAAACGAGCATAGAAGAAGAAGAAGATCCCCATCACAGCACCGACCGTTACCCCGAGGAAGCAAACCCTTAGAAAATGCAGGGGGAAGCAGACCCTTACATAAAATGCATGCTGAAATCGGATGCTAGTTCCACGTAGCATTCAAGAAATTTCTTTCTCAATTCCAGCTGCAGCCTGTTATCCAGGATCACCGCGTGGAGGTATAGAAGGGTTTTGGCAGCTCTGGTTTATTGGCCCTGACGCTAGCAGTCAGCTATAGATCGGTGACCACTGCAGCTCATGCGCTGCTCAGCATCTTGATCCCTTAAAAAGGTTCAAAGTTACAGAAGTGTAAGCAATAGTTTATTTGCTCTTGTGGAAAGCATCTATTAGTGTATATAGTGTTGTAAAATATTTTTTATATGGGTTAATTTGGTTACATCAAGAGACACAACGGTCTATAGAGAACGGCGATGGAAGGTATGGTGTCAGGCAAGAGAGGAAGAGGTAAACTAAGAAGACGATGGCACCAAGATATCCAGGAATGCTTGAGTGTGACTGTGGCGGAGGTTGGAGTTTTGGCAAGGGAACGAGTTTCTTTCAGACAGACTGTGATGGGAGCGACGTTCTACAAAGGACATGCTACATGATGATGATGATGAGTTAATTTTTAATTTAAATTCCTTCTATTTGATGATATAATGGAAGATGCCAATTTTCAAGAGCAAATACATTTTCAATAAACATATGCTGTGTGAAAGTCATTGTAGAAGTTGTTGCTGTTTCTAATGCCTATAATGAGTAGGTTTATTCTTATGTGAGCCCTGAAAAGGATGCTATGTAGCGGGTTTCAGTAGCTTTCATCACATTCCAAGGTGAAGATGAAGGTAGACCGTGGTCTTGCTTTGCTTCATCTGCGTGTCGCTCACTACTACGGGGATCACGTCGATCAGTATGTGTCTGACCAGACGTTAGTCTTCCTCCCCCATTCTAGAAGCAATGATGTAAGAGAGTATTAAATAATTCTTCTTCTTCACGTTCGTCCTAAAATGGACGTTGTGTCAAAGGTTACATCGAGACTGTGATATCTTCACGTTTTGGCCTGACACATCCGACCTACATCTGACTTTTTTGAATACCAGGTTTGCCTTCCCTCTGCGATCCCTAACCGTTAGCCAGACTACACTTGTACAGCTTGCTACTAGACCGCCACTTAGAGGAGGAGTTGGATTTAGGTCAGCTGTTGTTCGCTGGCGGCTGTCAGCTCATTCACTGCTGCATCTTCGGCCCTGTTATTTGTCGATCTTCTGTGGATCTTCTGTGGATCTTCTGTGGATCTTTTGTCGATCAACTGTTACTATGCTTCTGGCTCGGTGAGGTTCATGAAGGAGACTGCGCGTTTCAAGTTTTCCCTTTTCAAGCACGGTCGCTCCCACGGGCCAGGTTATCTCTCTTTGGCCCGTATAAGTAGGTCAGTAGGACATGTTCTGGTGTTTGCCTGTGTGTTCCACAATCAGTGTCTCTGAGACCCATTCTGTGGAGCTGGGCCTTGAGTCTACAATGTCACATTCTGAGTCTGAAAATCTTTGTCTGTCCATCTCTGCCAAGTTTGTCTATGCTGTCCTTTTCTGGCTTGTATTATTTGTGCTTGTCTTTCCATTTTTTCCTCATGGATCGTTTGATGAGTGTCTTTGCTTCTTTATATCTCTGTCGTATGCATGTTGCCACTTCTGGCTTTTGAGAGCTGATCTGCTTTCTCGTTTCCAAGAACTTCACAGTTCTGGAATCCACTGTAGGAATATATTTCTTTTTTTGAAACAGTAAACAGATGTTGTATTTTATTTCGTGAGCCGCGTATAAAATTCTAAGAATGTACCCCACCATGTATCGAGGAACAGGCAACGCCACTGTCGAAAACATCAATTGTCGGCACATTAGATATGCATGAAGAAACACACTGACATCAGTCAATGAAAGTCTGTTAGATAATTATACGGCCTTCGATGATTTCGTAATACATATACTTTCCCAATTTAAAATTAAACGTGTCTCGAGCAATTTTTACGGGGAAAGATGATTTAGAGGACGGTGCAAAAAACGTGTATAATGAGCGAACTACATGAAATATCAGAATGAGAACCTGTCTGCCCCTGGTCAAGTCGATTCTGTATAACTTAACAAAGCATAATGTCCCTTCATTCACTTCAACGCCTTCTGACATTCAACATGATTAAATATAAATAATTTCATTTAAGACCAAACGAACTGGCGTCTTCACAGCAAAGACTACCTGTAAAATATTTTATTTCTCCTAATTCTGAGATTTTATATCACCTATTTCTGGTATTTAACTTTTTATCACACCCTGGTCCAGATTGTCTGGACAAACTGGGTCTACAAAATCGAAATGCAAAAAAAGTTGTTTTTTTAAACCCTACCCAAAGCCATTTTTTTTTAAATGCTGAATATGTCACGTCCATCTACATACGATATTTTGCCAGTAAATGTATCGTCTGTTAGATTACAAATGGATTTTGAACAATTGTTATTCTTATACGCCGTTTTGACCAAGCCGACTTTTTGCGAAAGATGAAGTAGGTTGTTGGGAAAGATCTTTATTGAGTAGATCTGTTTATTTTGTTTGTTTAGATGAAAGAACTACATTTGAATTGTAGACTAACAGTTGTGTCGATATTGTAAACACAGTATCGATACATTGTTGTGGTTTCCATGGTTTTCTATCGGAGATAGCTTTCCTAGCCGTCGAGTCCACATTTTTTTAACAGATTTCCATAAATTTTCAGCTTTATCTTTTTGTATCTCAGAAACTAACAAACACACAACAAAAACAGTAACACCCATAGGTTCCTTATTCAAGTGTGTCTTTACACACATGAAAATCATATTTATTGACAAACAAATAGAAAAGTTACACATTTTGAAAGTCGACTACGATAGTGAGACGTAAGGTTGTGCAAATTTTCGTTAAAAAAGTATGTAGCTTGTTCAAGGTATGTAGAAGATTCAGCTACTGATTCCGAAGACAAAAATGGTATGTCATATCATACAACACAGGCATATCGAATTCTTATCCTATGCATGTCTGTATTTATTTTAGACTATATTTCTGCTAACTGCCTCTTTCGCCGTCCATCATAGACAATGATGACATAATTTATTTTTCTACCATTATTTTTAGGATTAACTGCGGTACTTTTTATCCTCACTTTCTCGTCTCTAGCCGTCCGATCCCAGTAGCAAGTCAGTGACAAGACGACTTGCGGGCGACTACGAGATGAGGGGACTACGCATCAAGCACCCGTGTAAAAGATTGCGGAGTACAGAATCGAACCCCCACCACCTGATCACGAGGCCGACGGTTTAACCACTTCATATTTACGAAGTAGATTTATATATTTGGTGTGGTCTTAATTTCTTTGGAATTTCGTCAATTTCCTAAGGCAATGAGAGCCTCTTTTGCCAGCTTGTTTTCTTAATTAAATATCTGTATCTGTACCTGCTGCTGTTACTACTATACATGAATGATTTGACGTTTCGTAGTTTTGTCTCTTCCAACACGATTAGATTGTCGTTAGATGCTATTATTCTCAGTCATTATCTTCATTATCTTCATTGATTTCCTCTGCGTAACCTATGACCTGCAGCAGAGCATACAGGTCTTGCAGATAAGATGTTTCCGAAGAATTCCAAACGTCACGTGCAAAGAGCGAGTTATAATATAATCATCATTGGCGCCTCTGTAGACCATGCGCGTGGCGCCCTGTTAGTTTGAGTTTGTCCAGCTCTGTCTCCTGTATTTCAACACAGTCTGCTATGGCTCTAAAGGCCGATCCACGAGTGAGAACCCCTGCCACAGATCGTACAACCATGCTAAGGAGGCCGACTTGCCTGGATGTTCCTTGATCTCTTCCGTTTTTCACCTTTCTCTGCAGCCGTAAGGCTTCTACGAGCATCAGCAGGCATTATGCTTCTACCAACTGACTGTCTCCAAACAGCTCGATCGTGAGCAATTTTTTCTCAGCCGCCGAATGTGATGTCGCATGACCTTATGCCCTTCTTGCATACGTCTTTGAATCGCATTGTGGGACGACCAATCATTCTAACTCCAATGGCTAGCTGTCCATTAAAGATATTGTTTGGCAACGGTCAAAAGACTGAAACTCGCTTGGTACGGCCACATATCGAGAGTAAACGGTCCTGTAAATATGATCATGTACGGAAACGTGCAAGGGGGAAGACGAAGAAGTCGTTCCAAAAAAAAGAGATGGGAGGAAAAAATAAAATAATGGACCAATCTCGGACTAGAGAATGCATAGGTAGCGACCGCTGACAGAAAAGGGTGATATGGAGTTGTGGGAGTGTCTTCGTGTGTGCCCCAACGACATCACCTGTTAGGGGCAGACTTTGATTTGAACAGACCGCATGAGTAATTGGGTTCAAAATGAATTAGCCCTTGCATGCGCGCAGCCATTATCGGCTGCGTTATGTCCACAGCTGTAATCGGTGCCTGCATGTGTACAGCTGTAATCGGTGCCTGCATGTCCACAGCTGTAATCTGTGTCTGCATATCCACAGCTGTAATCGGTGTCTGCATGTCCACAGCTGTAATCGATGCCTGCATGTCTACAGCTGTTATCGGTGCCTGCATGTCCACAGCTGTAATCGGTGCCTGCATGTGCACAGCTGTAATCGGTGCCTGCATGTCCACAGCTGTAATCTGTGTCTGCATATCCACAGCTGTAATCGGTGCCTGAATCTGCACAGCCATTGCATTTAGAGCCCATCAATATTTGTATCGGTCGTTATTTAATTCCGTGGCGATATAATTAATCCGTCAGCCTCATGATCAGGTGGTGTTGGTTCGACTCCGGACTCCGCCGTCTTTTTCACGGGTGCTTGATGCGGAGTCCCCTGCATCTCGTAGTCTCTCCCTAGTCGTCCTGTCCTTCACTGCCACTGGTGTCCTTCGGCTCAAGACGAGAGAATGAGGATAAAAAGTTAATCCTTACTAAAAATAGCGCTAGCAAAATAAATTATGCCATCATCGTCAATTAATTAAATAAACTGAGAAAATATGGATCTGCCGAGGTACCAATGATATAATGTTTCTTAACGCAATATACCCCAATTTTAGTTGCTAAAGACCTTACTAGAGGGTAGGTGGAAGGCAGTCGTTCAAGAAGCGGACACTGTTATAAGTGCGTGTATAGCATCAGGAGATACTGGAAAAAGCATATCAGATTTTGCCATTACCGCAAGAGATAGAGTACACTGGAGATCCATTGCAGTCGACCTATGACGTAGATATGACACTTGAACTGTTATTAACTTAATCGTATTATAATTTTCATCTATTTCAGTTTGCTGTACTGTTTTGTTTTCGATCGTTCAGTCCCTAATGCAGAACTGCATATGTAAATTCGTATGTTGAGAAGCGCATGCGATGGACCCACTCAGTGACCCATAGGTGACTGCTTGTATCAGGGCCAGCGAACCAGAGCTGCCAAGATCCTTCTACACTTCCTCACGGTGGTACTGGATAACAAACTACAACAGAGCAAGCTGGCCAAGAAAAAGGGATCGAAGAGGGAAGGCTAACCCGGTACTCAAATATGCCTGATAAAGTCGGATGTGTCGGACCGAAAGATGCAAATATCGTAGTCAAGTTGTAAACTTCGACACACCGCATTCCGTTTTCTGGACTACGTGCTGCTACTTGTAAAGTCCTTTTAAGGGCTTGGTAGCGGGATATTGAGTACGAATGACGACGAAGAAGAAATATTCACAAGTTTGATAATGGTCCGTGATTTAACTGCTGTAGTTTCTCTAGTCACGGTTAAAGTGGCATTTAGATTGTCCATTTACAATGTTGAGGCTGCGTGGCCCAGGTGTGAAACTCGCTTGGTTTTCACAATCCCAACGTACCGGGTTCGATTCCCACTTGTGTCCAGTTTGACAGACACTGGGTTTTTTTTCTCTACGTACGGAAGGTAATGGCAACCTACCATACTGCACACTTGCCAAGAAACTTATAACAGCCAAAAAGGTGGCGGTTGTAAGAAGCTACCTTCTGTAAAAGGACATGCGACTTACTTATTTACAATGTTACAGAAGTTCCACAATTCCAAAAAATAACGACTGTTCTTGGTGAATGATGCCGGTAATCTATGCAGACAAGATAAAACATAGATGGGCAAGTCAAATGTTGCGACGAAACGATGGTCGATTTAGCGCGGCGTAAGCAATCTGGTACCCCTAAGGTAAAAAGAGACCAATGTGTTGGTCAGACTCCCATCCTGTGCACAACTACATTCGAGACCACTCTGGATTAGGGCTTACTATGCACTGGACTGCGGTGGCCCAAGACCGGGTCTGCTGGAGACGACGTTGGGACCGACAGCTACGCTGAGGGACAGATAATGAAGATCAGGATATCGATATACAATGTCAGGGGATGTTACCACGAACATTATGTGAATCAGCAATTAATGTGTTATCTCGCTTGGTAACTGGTTTTATTTTTGATGTGGACATGGCTATGCTCTAACAAAACTGTTTTACTGGACATGAATACATGATTTTTTTCATAAGTCCAGATTGATGCGAGGGGCGCCCAAATCAAACCGATAATTTCTGTTCTAGTGCTTCCTGAATGGGTAGTGTGCTGGAACTACTGTCATTAGTTAGGAGCACTTGTGTCATATTACTGCCTTATGGCCCACTTGCCATGGGCCAGTCACGTGACATATAAAAAATGGCGGGCAACACTGTTAGTACTTGAATGAAAGAACGTATTGTGATGACGTTTCTTGGAAGAAGGCGTGGAGCCTGCGGAAATTTACAGAAGACTGTAATCAGAATATGGTGATGAGACATTTGAATGGTGTAATTTTTTTTAGAGAAGGCCGTACATCCGTGAATGATGATTCCGTCATGCTCCTGTAAGATACCGCTCGATCTCATACTGATCACCGTACTATATGCCATCTACAGCAACTCGGCTGGAAGGTATTGCCACACCCACCTTACAGTCAAGACCAGTTGTTTACCTGTTTGGACGTCTTAAAGAATTTCTTGGAAGTCAGCATTTCAGCATTGGTGACGAAGTAAAACAAGCTGTCTGGAATTGGTTCAGATATAATGACAAATCTTTCAAAGCTGAAGTTTGTCAAGCATTACTTAAACGCTGAGATAAGTGCATAAACTTTGCAGGAGATTACTTCGAAAATCAAGAGGCATTTTTTACTTACTTACTTAGTCGCTCCTCTTCTACCGTGAGGTATAGAGGTCGACAATTGAGGAATTGTTACTACTTTAAAATGTATTTATTTCTTCCTTTAACAAAAATCTGGGTTTCACTTGAACGTCCGTCGTACATTCCCCTGGTCAGCATAATAGACCTAAAAATTGTAAAATGTCTAGTCTCATTTTGTCTTATCTGGACTTTTCTCATCTCGTCTCGTCAAGTCTCGGGTGACCGATGGGACATAACTTATCAGTACATCATCAACTGCCCATTGTGTGCGCTATGGTTTAACTTCATGTCATGTCTGTCCAATTCCGAAATAATCTGCGCAGCGCCTTCTCAGACGACCTCTACCAGCTCTTGCTAGTAACTGAGCCGCGGAGTATCCCAGTGGACACAATTCGAGAATGTATCACATGGTCGTTAGAGCACATCCTTTCTCATTTGACAACGGAAAGGAGGTACGGAAAATTAACTTAACTTAACGTCTTTATACTGACTTAGAAGACTGCAAAGTCTGTATACAACCATTTTCATTCACATTTCCTTGCTCTAAAATCTATGCGCAACCAATATATTCTTGAATGCATGAATTGTCCCTGCATCTACTACTTCCTGTGACAATGCATTCACCACTCTCTGACTAACAAAATATTTATTTTTATCTAACCTGGACCTTTCTTTCGTTCATTAATAGTTGTACCCTCTTGTTCTTGTAGATGGTAGTATTTTGAAAAATAAACTTGTTATAGTCTAATTTTTCGTTTCTTTTGATTATCTTATAAAACGGTATTGTCACCTCGAACTCTTCTCTTTTCCAAACACTGTAGCCCGGTTTTTCTGAGTCTTTCCTCCTAACTGTAATTCTGGAATCCCCCATCAGGTTTGTTGCTCTTCTTTGTATCCTTTCCAGCATGTTTATATTTCTTCTAGGTCATGGACGACCCACCTATACGCAGTACTCCCCTCTAGGTCTAACTAATACTTTATACAGTTTGACAATCACTTTCTTGCTCCTTTGTTTTATATTTCTTTGTATCATACCTAACATTGCATTTTCCTTTTCCCCTGCTACCTTAACTTGCTAACTCACTTTACCTGTATGATCTATTAACACCCATAAGTCCCTTTCCTTTTCTGCCTTTCTAATATTGTTCACTCCCATTCTGTAATTATGTTACATAATGGATCTACCCATGTGGATGACTGTTGTTGTTGTTTGCGAATGCCCACAATGAGTAGGTAACTTTTTTTTTGCGCCCTGAAAAGGACGTTAAGTGACGGGTTGCAGTAGCTTTCCCCACATCCCGGACGTGATGATGAAGTGGGTTCTCCACGCGGTTGTGTCATTCTTGGCTTCATATGCGGGTCGCTCACTACTACGGAGATCACGTCGATCCCTGACATTGATAGCCAAGCTGCCATGAAAACAGCCTTTTTCCAGGGAGGGCTACTATGAAGCCGAGGTGAAAGTCTTGGCCAGTATGTTTTGCCTGACCCTAACTAACATGTCTGATCAGTATATTTTGTCTACCCCTGACTAACATGTCTGACAAGTATATTTGTCCTGACCGGACGTTAATTTTCCTCCTCTTTGTTTACTGTACCCATTTCCCAGCTCACACACCATTCTCGAATTTTTATCTCAATCCGACCTCAATATATCCTCTTCTACTTTAAATGAGACACTACTGCATAGTTTTGTGTCATCCGCGAATTTTTCAATCCTGAATCTGAAATCAGTGTCCAAGTCGTGTATATACAGGTATATATATCAAGAACAAAATTGGTCCCAATACCGAGCCCTGTGGCACATTCCATGGGTAGTCTGTCGGACAGAATTGTGCACACTAACATTCGTAACGTGATCCTAATATGTTGTTTGTTTGTTTGTTTGCATTCTCCTTATTTATCTATTCCCCAAGGGAATGCACCGTCGGTCCAGTGCATCCGACTTCAGCATTCATTTTATGTAAGGATCTTTTTTCTCCTGCATTTTCTAAGGTTTTGCTTCCCCGGGATAACGGCCGGAGCTGTGTCGGCAAGCTGATGGAACGGATGATAAACACCAGACTGATGTGGCATCTGGAAGAAAAACGAATACTAATTCCACAGCAAGCCGGCTTTAGACAGCACAGATCCACTGAGGACCAGGTCATCCTCATAGCCCAGGAGATAGAAGATGCCTACCAGGCACAGAAACACACAGTAGCTGTTTTGGTAGATCTGGAAAAGGCATTTGACAAAGTCTGGAAAAATGGACTTAGAGTCAAGCTAAGAAGAAGTGATGTATGTGGGAAGATGTACAAGTGGATCAACCACTACCTCAAACAAAGAACGGCCAGAGTCCAAGTACAAGGGCAGATGAGCAAAAAGGTGACACTCGAGCAGGGAGTACCCCAAGGGGGAGTATTGTCACCCACACTCTTCCTGGTATATATAAACGATATTACAGAGAATATACCAAGAAGAGTCCATAGCTCAATGTTTGCAGACGATCTGGCTATGTGGACCTCTGAAAAGAATCTCACCATAGCAAGAAATCGGATGCAGACGGCCCTAACATCGCTGGAAGAGTGGGCGAACTCATGGCTGGTCAAAATAAACGAGGAGAAAACCACATGCACAATATTCTCGCTTTCATTAAAACCCCAAAGTACCAAATTAAGTCTAAATGGCAAAATCCTGCAGCCAAACGACAACCCAACCTATCTGGGAGTCACATTTGATCGGTGCATGACATGGAAAAGTCAGATTGAGAGAAACCGAATGAAAGCCAGAGAAAGAATGGCAATCATGAGGAAACTTGCTGGCACAAGCTGGGGAGCAGACGAAGGCATACTAAAGAAACTGTACACTGGAAGAGTGAGACCAGTTCTCGAGTATGGCATTGCGGCATGGACAACAGCAGCGAAGGCGAACTTTGATTAAGTTAACAAACTTCAAAACCAAGCCATGAGAATTATAACAGGTGGCATGAAGTCAACGCCAATTGTAGAACTTGAAATAATTACAAAACTGTAATCCATGACCGATAGAAGAGACTGCAGAGCCCAGCTGCAGTCAGAGAAACTCCGAAGACTGACTGACCATCCAATGCACCAGAGACTAAACAATTTGGGAAATGGGAAACTAAAGCGAAGAAACTTTGCAGAAATAGCCAAAGCAAAGATGCACGAAGATCCCATAAACGCACTAACAACACCAAAACCCATCACTACTGTACGAAAACCTACCTGGAGGCAGGATATATTTCCAGAGGTGGTAGAAAATATACCATGTATTGCAAACAAAAACTGCCAGACTGAAAAAGAAAGGAGAGATACTACCCTAAGCTTCATAAAGAAAAGCTACCCAAGCATGGACTGGACCCATGCATACACCGACGGTTCTGTAACAAACACTACACAGAACGGAGGGGCAGGAGCATTCCCGAACCTACCAAATGGCAGAAAAATAACACTGTCATTCGCTACTGGTAAGTACACAAGCAATTTCAGAGCGGAGGCAGAGGCACTGAGGGCGGCAGTGGAAGAAATGGTGACACACAGTGAAAATGAGAGCCATATAGTCCTGCTGACAGATGCTCTCGCCGTAGTCACAGCGCTAAAAAGCCAGAAAAACACTGAGCTTAATGACTTAAGAGCAGCACTCTGCAAACTGTGCCAGCAGTCCGCACCAAAAAGGGTAGTGGTACAGTGGGTCCCGTCACACTGCAACATCCAAGGCAACGAGGAGGCAGACAGACTGGCAAAAGAAGGTGCAAGACTACCACAAACAGATACCAGTATGACGTACGAAGAGTCAAAACGGCTTATCAAAGCCAGATACATGACCAAATGGGAAACCGAACATACTGGTTACACCAAAAACGATGCCTATTACCAGTTGAACCGAAGAGAGCAGGTCGTTGTCTTCAGACTTCGCACTGGCCACAACAGACTGAGGTACCACCTATTCAACAAATTGAAGATAGGGTGTACCGACGAATGCCCGTGCGGTACTGGTAAGATGACCGCTGAACATCTGCTGCAGATCTGCCCGACATACGAGGATCAGAGAGAGCAGATGTGGCCATTACCAGTGGAACTGCAAGACAAGCTCTATGGCAGTGGCGAGAGCCTCAGGATGACCGCCGCTTTTTTCGAAAAAATAATGGTTACTGTCTGACTGCGTACGCAGAAGAAGAAGACAATACAGACTTCTTAAGGGACGGTATACAATACATACTTCTTAAGGGACGTTATACAATACAGACTTCTTAAGCGATGTTAAACAATACAGACTTCTTAAGGGATGTTATACAATACAGGCTTCTTCAGGGATGTTATACAATACAGACTTCTTAAGAGACGTTATACAATACAGACTTCTCATTGCACGTTATAAAACATATTTTCAATGGACGTTATACAATACAGAGCTCTCAATGGACGCTATAAAATACAGACTTCTCAGAAGACGTTATAAAATATATTTTTAATGCACGTTGTGAAATACATACTTCTTAAGCGATGCCATACAATACAGACTTCGTACGAGACTTTATACAACACACACGTCTTAAAACGCATGATAAAATACAGATTTCTCAAAGGACATTATAAAATATGGACATGAAGGCCTTTATAAAATACAGAGTCTAATAAAGAATGTTTAACTGTAAGGAACACATATTACACCTAGCCTCTGGATAATTGGTATTTAATTTTTTTTAAACATTCCTTCTGGAGTGTTTCAATATATATTAAACAGAAAAATTCGTATGCTCTTTTTTCTAATCCTACCAAATAAATAATTTAAAAGTGACTGGTAAAAACAATTTCATATATTAAAGACAAATTTTTGTTTTGGTCCATTGTTGTCTTTCTTCCTCCCATAACTTACCTATCTCTCTCTCTCTCTCTCGCTCTCTCTCTCTCTCTCTCTCTCTCTCTCTCTCTCTCTCTCTCTCTCTATCTATCTATCTATCTCTCTTTTCTTCCTGTACTTCTATATTAAATTAAAACGAGATCTAAAAATTGTAACAGATTCACACACAAAAATGTAATCCAATTTGTATTTCAAAAGCATTAATAAAAGTAACTTCAAACCTCAAGAATTTTCAACAACAACAAAATTACTAAAGCTTTCCGATTAGAAGAGATATATAAATCGTCTAAAGACTTTTTGTTAAACCCTTCTTTGTAGGGTATAAAAAATAAATTACATGAATCGATTAAACTTACTTTTGCATTTCGTCACACATTTTTTTCATATTTTTAAATATTTCCCAGGAGTCATATCCATGGTTCAGCATTATTTTTTTCCCTCCTTGAAAACCTGTTTCTGTTCTCTGGTTTAAAATCAAAGTGCAGTACGTAAATCTATTTGCAGTACGTAAATCTATTTGCAGTACGTAAATCTATTTGCAGTACGTAAATCTATTGTTTTGTAAAAGAAATTGCATGGCTCTAATCCCCTCTCAACAAAAGATTTAAAGGTCTTGAAATGCATGGCAAGGAAGCTAACGGGATGGAGTCAATATAATAGATCTTTGTCAGAACCCTATAGGCATCTTAGTATCACACCACCAACACCACCACCCACACCACCTTCAATTGTTCATATGTAAAAGAGGTATAGAATAATTTCAAACTCTTAAGTAACATCAAACTCTTATGTAACATCAAACTCTTCTGTAACATCAAATTCTTATGTAACATCAAACTCGTATGTAACATCAAACTCTTCTGTAACAACACACTCTTCTGTAACAAAAACTCTTTTGTAACATCAAACTCTTCTGTAACATCAAACTCTTCTGTAACGTCAAGCGGTTCTGTAACTTCAAGCGGTTCTGTAACATCAAAATCTTTTATAACATCAAAACTTGTGTACCATCAAACGCTTCTGTAACATCAAACTCTTCTGTAACATTAAACTCTTCTGTAACGTCAAGCGGTTCTGCAACATCAAACGCTTCTGTAACATCCCACGCTTCTGTAACATCTAACGTTTTCACAACATCAAATTCTTCTGCAACATCAAACGCTTCTGTAACATCAATCGCTTCTGTAACATCAAACGCTCCTGCAACATCAACCGCTTCTATAACATCAACCACTTCTATAACATCAATCGCTTCTGTAACATCAAACGCTTCTGTAACATCAAACGCTTCTGTAACATCAAACGCATCTATAACATCAAACGCTTCTATAACATCAAACGCTTCTGTAACATCAAACGCTTCTATAACATCAAACGCTTCTATAACATCGAACGCTTCTATAACATCAAACGCTTCTGTAACATCAAACGCTTCTATAACATCAAACGCTTCTATAACATCAAACGCTTCTATAACATCAAACGCTTCTGTAACATCAATGGCTTCTGTAACATCAAACGCTCCTGCAATATCAACCGCTTCTGTAACATCAAACGCTTCTGTAACATCAATCGCTTTTGTAACATCAATCGCTTCTGAAATATCAAACGCTTCTGTAACATCAACCGCTTCTGTAACATCAATCGCTTCTGTAACATCAAACGCTTCTGTAACATCAACCACTTCTATAACATCAATCGCTTCTGTAACATCAAACGCTTCTGTAACATCGAACGCTTCTGTAACATCAAACGCATCTATAACATCAAACGCTTCAATAACATCAAACGCTTCTGTAACATCAAACGCTTCTATAACATCAAACGCTTCTATAACATCGAACGCTTCTATAACATCAAACGCTTCTGTAACATCAAACGCTTCTATAACATCAAACGCTTCTATAACATCAAACGCTTCTATAACATCAAACGCTTCTGTAACATCAATGGCTTCTGTAACATCAAACGCTCCTGCAATATCAACCGCTTCTGTAACATCAAACGCTTCTGTAACATCAATCGCTTTTGTAACATCAATCGCTTCTGAAATATCAAACGCTTCTGTAACATCAACCGCTTCTGTAACATCAATCGCTTCTGTAACATCAAACGCTTCTGTAACATCAACCGCTTATGTAACATCAATCGCTTCTGTAACATCAAACGCTTCTGTAACATCAACTGCTTCTGTAACATCAATCGCTTCTGTAACATCAAACGCTTCTGTAACATCAACCGCTTCTGTAACATCAATCGCTTCTGTAACATCAATCGCTTCTGTAACATCAACCGCTTCTGTAACATCAATCGCTTCTGTAACATCAAACGCTTCTGTAATATCAATCGCTTCTGTAACATCAAACGCTTCTACAGCACCAAACCTTTGAATGTGCCACCAAATGTCAAACTGATATCACCATTCACCTCACCTACTGTAGCTAATGATCACATCTTTCATCTCATGTGAAATTATCACATCATTTCACCTCACCTCACATACAGATGTGTTTGAAATGTGCTACCATTGGTGTAAACAAATTCTAAAATTGTTATCATAATTATGTGCAATATAGAATTTTAAAAACAATAACAATTATGCATTAAAGACAAGAGAAAACAATGTAAGCAACCATAGCCATAGATAAAGAAAAAGTCTTTGGCAGCATAGTTGTCCATATTGAAACATTATTGGAATGTAGCATTGTAGCGTCTCATTGGCGTAGTGGTAAAACACTTGCTTTTCACGGAAAAGGAAAGGGGGTTCAATTCTTGTTACCGACACGTCCCACACGACACAGTTGTAAATGGGTACCTGGTTTTCTGTTAGGTAAGAAAACGCAGCTAGGAAAAGAACTTGTCACCCCGCCTCCTGAACAATATGTGACCTAGTAAATGGGTACAATTAAGTTTTTAACACTTCATCCCCGATAGCACGGTCTGCTATGGGGGTATTTTTGTCGTATTACCGTTTGTAAGGTTATGAAAGATTTACACAATGCAGGGCCTTTCAAAATTATTTGAACTATTTCAGATTGCTATATTTTATTCATAAATTGTCAAATTAACATGTCCTGTCATAAATACGTAATGTAGTTGTCCAGGTACAGTTGCCAATGGTTATCCCGAAGTTGTCTCACAAATGGAGCGGGAATGGTGCGGTGCAGACCATTTATGGTAATATGTTGAAACGCGTGTGGAAGGAGTTAGATTACCGCATTGACATTTGGAGAGTAACATAAAGGCACTCACATTGAACATTTCTGAGGTAGTTTTAGATAGTTTAGTTTAGTCGAAGATTCAACGTCTTTGCACGTGGTTTAGCCATGGCCAACTGTAATGGTCAGGGTTAACCATGGCCAAACGTAATGGTCAGGGTTTAACCATGGCCAACTGTAATGGTCAGGGTTTAACCATGGCCAAACGTAATGGTCAGGGTTTAACCATGGCCAACTGTAATGGCATGGTTTAACCATGGCCAATTGTAATGGTTACGGTTTAACCATAGCCAACTGTAATGGTCAGGGTTTAACCATGGCCAAACGTAATGGTCAGGGTTTAACCATGGCCAACGGTAATGGTCAGGGTTTAACCATAGCCAACTGTAATGGTCAGGATTTAACCATGGACAACTGTAATGGCATGGTTTAACCATGGCCAACTGTAATGGTCAGGGTTTAACAATAGCCAACTGTAATGGTCATGGTTTAACCATGGTCAACTGTAATAATCAGGGTTTAACCATGGCCAACTGTAACGGTCACGGTTTAACCATGGCCAACTGTAATGTCAGGGTTTAACCATGACCAACTGTAATGGTCAGGGTTTAACCATGACAACTGTAATGGTCAGGGTTTAACCATGGCCAACTGTAATGTCAGGGTTTAACCATGGCTAACTGTAATGGTCAGGGTTTAACCATGGATTACTTTATATGGGCTGTCTCACTCACCGGGAAACCCCGTGGAAACGTCACATTTCACCACGGACTAAATAACGGAACTATATTGTGCCAAGGTTTATAATCAATCCATGCTCCACACAGAAAAATAAACAAATTCACTGTACAAACCACAACAAATCCCTGTTGATGGTGATCCTTTCACACAATCCTGCTCTGACACCAAGTGCATGTCCATCTTTGTATATCGAAAACGCTATTATAGTTACACTGATAGTTGACACATTCAGGTTTAGTTATTTAGTCAGCCTTGGAATGTGACTTTTCAAAGGGATTTCTCCGTGAGTCACGAAACTTCTATCTACAGTAGGCTGTGGTTTAACCCAAAAGGGCTCCGTTCTTCTCCCTATTTTTAGAGAGTCTCAGCACAATGCGCGAGATCCGTAGCACTGGCGATGATTCTGTTATAATATTGGATAGGTTTTAGCATAAAAAACATAGCCCTCAAAACCCCTCGACTACCCCAACAATGGGGAAAATTGCGTATGACAGTTTTTTGTTTTTAGTTAGTTTTCTTAACATATTTTTTTTAACTTTGCCGTAAATCCTACACTTTTTGATTTCCAAGTGCCGATGGATTTTTAACGAGCGCGACACTGTACACGGACGTCCGATCGCTACTACCCAGAGATTCGGGGAAATTCCAGGCAAAAAGGAAAAAATCGAGGTCTCCACCGTGATTTGAACCCATAACCCAAAGCCGACGTTTTACCTCGAAACCACTCAGTAAGATAACTTCGGGATACCCATTGATAATTTTACTCGAACAGCTACATTATATATTGGGGAAATTGCATCTTAATTTGACAATTTATGAATAAAATAAAGCAAGCTGAAATCGTTCAAACCATTTGGTAATGGTCTCTATGTGGTCCCTTTGTCTACTTGCAATTATCCGAAAAGCAAATCCGATTGTTTGGCAGGTGAATCGCATCTTTGAAGGCCAAAACGTTACTTTCCAACCAGGACAAACTTGGTATATGATAAAGTGCTAGTTAGTTGGTCTGTCTTCTTATCACTAATATCGTAGAGCGGTGTGGGGAGATTAAGTTGTCTGTCCTGCTCCATGTACGTTTCATCGGCCGTTGTGAACACGTTTCGTTGTACAATCACTATAGTCATCTATCCATCTTTCTCTCGGCATTCCTCTTGTCCTACAAACAGATCTACCAGAGCTGTAACCTACCAGTGGAAGATGATGAGGGTGCATTCTCATGAGATGACCAAACCAGCTGATTTTTTGTCTTTCTATAAAAGACGTAGTGCCGACTGTACTTCGAATGTCTTCGTTTCACGGGCTGTCTTTCCTGGTAACATCGATGACCATCCTCAAACTCTTAATTTCCCACATCGAAATTCTGCTCTCACGCGCTATGTACAGGGACCATGTTTCGGCCTAAATACACTATTCATCAGCTATTGTTTTCTTACCAAACTCTTGCTCGAATGTTCTAGTTTTGCTGTCTGTCTTTCCTGGATGATGAGGGGCTGTGTCTGCATCTCAATTAGTTGATTTATAGTCTACACTATTAGGTGTAATGAACACTGTTAGTTGCCTCTTACGATATAATCCCAACATAAACATGATTCATGTACAAAACATGCTTTCTGAAGTCGGATGTGTTGGTCCGAAAGGTGCAAATGTCGCAGTCAATCTGTAAACTACGACACAGCGCATTCCGTTCTCTGGACTAAATTCTGCTACTTAAGCCCTTTCAGTGTTTGGTAGTGGGAGATTGAGAATGAACGAAGCTAAGTCAAGCCATATACATAAAGCACTTTACCCAACTACTTCCTATAAAAGACATAAATAAAGGGAGCAATAATTTGCATTGGACATTGTAAAGAAATCAAAAATATAAATATAAAACCACAACCATATTTGTTAAATGTGTAATCATAAAGGATGCAATAATACCAGATGCAATAATACCAGATGCAATAATACCAGATGCAATAATACCAGATGCAATAATACCAGATGCAATAATACCAGATGCAATAATACAATCGATATCTGTGGACCACTTCTGAGGATATTTAAGCAAACTACCTGGGTCTTTGTGTATGACAAGGACAAGAATAGCACCACTGCCTCACAGAGAGTATGTCGTAAGACGAGACTAACTGTGTCGCATGGTAAAACACCGGCCATGGTTAGGTCTACTTTGCTCTAGTGTTTGAGTCTATTAAAATGGACTCACACATCGGTTAACCACCCTCCATAAGCGCTTGTCCCAATGCAGCGGAGTATTAAGCTGCTCGAGCTTAGCCCGCTAAGCAGGAGCCTCTTCTCCCTGCTACATCTAGTTCATACCAGAGCTGGGCCCTGCACAGGGGCATCTGCCACTGTATAAGTACAGGTCGACTAAGAACTAAGAAGAACATTAATCTTTCGGCATATCATACATAGTCATGGCCTAGGTCATGGGCGAAGCGTTCCTCAACAAGGTAGATAATCTTGTGTGAGTCCCAAATTTGTCTCAATTCGTGTAGTCTTGTAATACAATGATCAATAGACGATTGCATTGTTCATGCCCCCTGAATGAGGAGGAAGATTAATGTCTGGTCAGGCAAAACATACTGATCAGACATATTAGTCAGGGCCGGGCAAAATGTACTGGCCAAGACCCTCACCACGAGACATATGCAGATCCATTATCATCAACCTACGTATCGGAGACGGCACTTGATGATGATGATGATGACAAAAGGCGAGAGGAACTGTTATTGCTTTATGGAATTTGTGGAAGGAAATTAAGTCCGCCACAAAAATATAGATCTTCAACTCCACAACGTAAAGTCCTTCTATTATATTGTTCTTCTTCTTCTTCGTTCGTTCTAAATCTCCCGCTACCAAGCCCCGGGGAATGGCTTTGCATGAAGAAGGACGTGGTCAGGAGAACAGACCGTGCTATGTTGTATTTCACAGCTTGTCTGCGATATTTGCCCCTTTAGGTCCGACAAATCCGACTTCAGCAGGCATATTTTGAGTACCGGGAAAGCCTTCCCTCTTCGATCCCTTCTCCTGATTGACAACATTCTCTTGCCCTTTTGCAACCTGTTATCCAGGATCAGCGCGTAGATTTGCAGAAGTGTCTTGGCAGCTCTAGTTTGCTGACCATGAGGCTAGCAGTCAGATTTGGGTCGCCGCCCGCTTTCAACACAACTAAAAAGGAAAACTTTTAATCAATGGATGCTTGCGCCGAATTGAAGAGACAAAATAGTATGATTAAGTCATTAATATAGAAAGAGTTGTAAAGATGGCGCCATACCGGCTGCGGGTCTGCAATTTCCTGGTGGTTTAGTTCATTATGGATGCCGCCAGGCCACGGATTTGCCTGGAATTCATACTAGTCGACGATTTACACTTGTGTTCATGGAAACGTGTCGTTGTTTTCCATTTAAACTGGTTAATTCGTTCGTTTTTGTGTGTGTTTTCTTCCCTCCGATTATCCTCACCTGAACATCGGCTATATGAGTTAGCACTACTCTTAAACCCCTATCGTATTCTCGCGGTTTAGTTCACAAGGCTGAACCACGAGATTGCCGCCATTTGCCATAACTGCAGACAGTCGGTTTTGGCGTGACTTAAATTTAGACACAACTATAGTGGACTAGAACACGGCACTGGAAAGGTTCCCTTATGATCTTTCCAACTATCCAAAAAAAAGACACACAACGATAAATATTATCCCTCTTCCGCTGCCTTGCTGGATACCTGTTTACAGAAAAGGTATCGGGAGTAAACCGTGAAGAAAAATCTGCAAATTATGCTATCTAAAGTCATCTTGATAAAATCTTGCCACTGACAAAAGGTAGCTCAGGACCAGAAGGTGAGGTTAACAAAACACGCAGTTACTTCCTGACTTCAATGCAAATCACCGCGCAAGTCACCCATTTCAGCGGACACAGCAAGAGAAAGGTATGTCCAACGGTTAAACAAAGAGAGTGGTATTCACCACTTGTGACGGGCGAACATCAATGTAGAATTGTGGGAAGGAACCAGACAGAAGTCAGTTGGGCTAGATATAAAGAGACGGTGTTGGAGCTAGATAGGACCCACTTTGCGGAAACCAGCGATAGCATTACAAGGCAGTGACTGTTCTGGAAGACTTGGTGAGTAACTTGGTAAGAATCAATGTTGAACAGGCAGTTGATGAGTTGTTTTATTGATTGGCTGATAGTTTGATTGGGTGATTAATTAATTTATTGATTGACTGATTGATTAACTGATTGATTGTTTGATTGGTTGATTGATTAATTTATTGATTCCCTGATTGATTTATTAACGGGTTGATTGTTTGGTTGGATGAGTTATTGATTTATTGACTGATTGATTGATTCATTGACTGATTCATCAATTGGTTGAGAGTTTGGCTGATTGATTAAGTGATTGATTGATTGACTGATTGATTAATTTATCCATTGGTTGATTTGGTGAGTGATTGAATGACTGATTGATTAGTTGAGTAATTGATTGACTGATTGGTTAAGTGATAGATTGACTAATTGATTGGTTTGTTATATATTTATTGGTTGTCTAGTTGACTGTATGATTGATTGACTGATTGGTTGAACTATGGCTTGATTGATTGATTGATGGATGGATTGACTTATTGGTTGGTTATATATTTATTGCTTGACTAGTTGGTTGTCTAATTGATTGACTGATTGGCTCACCGATTAATTGGTTATTTATTTATTGGTTGACTAATTGGTTGACTAATTGGTTGACTGATTGAATGACTGATTGATTGCTCGGTTGATTGAGCGATTAATTGGTTATTTACTTATTGGTTGACTAGTTTGTGGAATGATTGATTGACTGATAATAAGTGTCGTCATTGTTAATGAGTGTCATCATGGGTAATGAGTGTCATCGTCTATAATAAGTGTCATTGTTAATGAGTGTCATCGTCTATAATAAGTGTCATTGTTAATGAGTGGCATCGTCTATAATAAGTGTCATCGTTAATTATTGGCATCATCGTTAATGAGTGTCATCGTCTATAATAAGTGTCATTGTCAATTAGTGTCATCATCGTTAATGAGTGTCATCGTCTATAATAAGTGTCATTGTTAATGAGTGGTATCGTCTATAATAAGTGTCATCGTTAATTAGTGTCATCATCGTTAATGAGTGTCATCGTCTATAATAAGTGTCATTGTTAATGAGTGGCATCGTCTTTAATAAGTGTCATTGTTAATAAGTGTCGTCATCGTTAATTAGTGTCATCGTCTATAATAAGTGTCATTGTTAATTAGTGTCATCGTCTATAATAAGTGTCGTCATCGTTAATTAGTGTCATCGTCTATAATAAGTGTCATCGTTAATTAGTGTCATAGCCTTTAATAAGTGTCGTCATCGTTAATGAGTGTCATCGTCTATAATAAGTGTCATTGTTAATAAGTGTCATTGTCTTTAATAAGTGTCGTCATCGTTAATGAGTGTCATCGTCTATAATAAGTGTCATTGTTAATTAGTGTCATCGTCTATAATAAGTGTCATCGTTAATTAGTGTCATCGTCAATAATAAGTGTCATTGTTAATTAGTGTCATCGTCTATAATAAGTGTCATCGTTAATTATTGTCATCGTCAATAATAAGTGTCGTCATCGTTAATTAGTGTCATCGTCTTTAATAAGTGTCGTAATCGTTAATGAGTGTCATCGTCTATAATAAGTGTCATCGTTAATTAGTGTCATCGTCTTTAATAAGTGTCATTGTTAATAAGTGTCATTGTTAATTTTTGTCATATACCCATATGAAACATTTATACTAAAGTCGGATGCACTGAGTCGTTAGACGCAAAACAAAGTACAACGCACTATGGCTTAAAAAAACGGAAGAGAAAACAAAAGTGGAAATAATTTAAAAAATGAAACAAAATAAATTAGTTTGAAGAAGCAGTGATCAACATAGTAAAATTAGACACTTCGATTAAAATGCCAACAATTATAAAGCTAACATGAGACACCGATTTTTGATCAAGCAAAGTGGGCGAATGTATGCATTTACACACAGACGTCAGTGTATTTCCTAGAAGTTTTGGTGAGAAACGCTCTGTATAAAGACCTCACACAATGATAGTTTAACTGTTATTATTTGCCAATCGCAATGAATGATAACGACATGATTAAAGGGTTTTGTCTTGATGATGTAACTTGCATTGTATTTGGATTATGATTAAAGGGTTCTGTCTTGATGATGTAACTTGCATTGTATTTGGATTATGATTAAAGGGTTTTGTCTTGATGATGTAACTTGCATTGTATTTGGATTATGATTAAAGGGTTTTGTCTTGATGATGTAACTTGCATTGTATTTGGATTATGATTAAAGGATTTTGTCTTGATAATGTAATTTGCATTGTATTTGGATTATAGTGAGGAAGTTGTTTTTGTTTAATGCCGACAATGAGTGAGTTTACTATTGTGTGCGCCATCTAAAAGACGTTAAGTGGCGGGCAGCAAATCAAAAGTCAGGAGAGTTCAAGACCACTAGAGGAGTAAGACAGGGGGATATTCTATCACCGTACCGTTTTATACTTCTCATGGATGAAGTCATCAAAGCCTGCAAGGAACGGACAAAAAAGTATGAAGCAGGGTACTGGAAGATGAGACCAAGTTACATATCGGAACTAGCATTTGCAGACGATGTGGCCCTGATCACGAAAACCGAAGCACATATCCAGATCAACTTGCAGGTCTGGGAAGAAGAGTTGAAGAATAGAGGAATGCACATCAGCAACTCCAAAACAAAAACCATGGTTATCGCCAGAGATGAAAAGAGACAGCAGATAATCCTGGGAACACGAGCACTGGAGCAGGTCAGCAACTTTAAATATCTAGGAGTGGTAATAGACAGCATGGGAGGAATCAAAGAGGAGTTAACTGCACGAAAGGCAGCAGCAGGTAGACTGTTCCATGCAATAAACAGAGGTTTCCTCAGCAGAAGAGAAATAAGCAGGAAAACAAAGATGGATGTGTACTGCTCGACCTATGTGCCTGTCCTGATATATGGATGTGAGTCATGGGCAATGACTACAGCCCAAGAAAGGCAATTACAAACTTCAGAAATGAGGTACCTAAGAAAGGCGGTTCAGGTGACAAAAAGGGACAAGATCCGTAACCAGACAATACGTAGCAATCTTGAAGTTCAACCCCTGCAGACACGAGTGGAGCAGTCCCAACTGCAGTGGTTTGGCCATGTCTATAGAATGGAAGAAGATCGGATACCAAAGCGGTCATGGGAGATCAAAAGTCAAGGGCGCAGACCCCGAGGACGTCCCAAAGTACGTTGGGAAGACAACATACGACAGTCCCTAAGTGATAGAGGGCTGGATTGGAAAGAGGCCAGGAAAAAGACCGCGGATAGAGCAGTGTGGCGTTCTCTTTGGCAAACCTCTACACCTCACTGTAGAAGAGGAGCGACTAAGTAAGTAAGTGGCGGGCTATAGTATCTTCCCTCATATCCTGAGCATGCTGACGAAGGTGGACCGCTGTCCTCTATGCTTGGCTACATCTGCGTGGCGCTCACTACTGCGGGGATATCATCAATCCACATCTCGTCAGCCAGGCTATCTTAAAAACAGTCTGTTTCCAGGTAGCGCTACATGGGAGAGATATTGTGGTCGTGGTCAATGTATTGTGCCTGACCCTGACGTGACTACCTGGTCAGTATGTTGTGCCTGGCTGGACTAGCATCTATGTTCCTCTGTAGTGAGATAAAACTGTGTTGGTCATCAACTTCATTCTCTGGTCTCGAGCTACCTTGGACTAGACGCAAGACATAAGTTGAGACGACTGGAGATAGCACAGGATGCAGATTTTTCCTCATGGTTTAGTCTCTTGCCCTTTCCAGTAGACATGTATCCCATAAGGTAGCGGGGGTGTGACATCCATTAGGTTGAGAATGTAGGAAATGTTCATAACACATGGCACAGGAACCCGTAAGTACAAAATAATACTCCAGATATTAACAATGTGTTGTCACTGAGTAAAATTTAAAGTCACCCCCTTAGTGACAGATGCACAATGATTAATCCGACTTGCCTAGAACCCACAGGAGGCAGCGAAGGTAACCTAGTTCGAACCAAAGATGCAAATCACAATTTTGTCATCAATGGCAATGAAAACTGAATAACCAGTTGATTGTTGCTGGTAATCCATTTGCGCCACCATGACTATGAAAGGTCACACGATATGAGGATGATTTATGAGGATGATCGTTACTGTAGACAACCGTCAAATCTTCACAACCACTATGTTTATATCAAATGTCACAGGAAAATAATAGAAAACACATTAATCCGGCACGCCACTAGATGACGAAGTACACAGCAACTGGTAATCACGCTTCCAGCCATCCTACACACCCGTTGCATGTGTATTTAAAAGTTGAATCATATCAATAAAAGTCAAAATAAATTGGTCTTCAACCGCCTTTAATGGGATACACAAAAAGGTACTGCCATCTTGGTCGCTATGTGACGCCACCATACAATCAAAAGGAGAGTGCAGGGTCGTTACTTCTGCACAGACTACATGTTAACAGGAAAAGCTATGGAGACTGGAAACTTCAGGGCCGCATTTTCCCCATACCTAATAAGTCGCAGAAAGAAAACCACCACAACACAAACGAACTGCTAACAGCCAAATGATAGTCCAAATGGAAACCATTATAGACGTGATACGGCATATTTATATGGCCGACCAGATGAATTTGATCTCCGCCATTGCCAGTCCGAATTCTTTGTGTATGACAAGGACAGAGTAACACCATTGCCCCACAGAAAGAATGTCGTAAAAGGCGACTAACAGTGTGACATGGCATAGCAACAGTTGTGTTTAGGTGGTTTGTTGAGAGCAGTATAGATGTCGTCTAACAGCCTGTAGGTCTACTTTGGTCTAGTGTTTTAGTCAATTAAGATGGACTCACACATCGGTTAACCGTACTCTGCGGCATGTAATAATTATCGACTCGAGCCTGGAGCACTCAGCAGGAAATTCTCCTTCCATTAAATCCAGCTCATACCAGAGCTGAGACCTGCACAGGGCCCCCCGCGCCTGTAGAAGTTCAGGTCGACTAAGAACAATACCAAGAACTGGGGAAAAGGGAAACGGGCGTGGAACCAACTTCCCATCTCCTTAAAATCATCTTGTTACCAAAAAATTTAAAAAAAGAAATCTACAAATGTATTTTGCGACCAGACCTTGAATGAGAAAGCCCCTTCAATAAGGTGTCTGACGATAACTAGCCAAAACCGCAATGAAACGGATTTGCCTACCTGCTTTCTATTGACAAAGAAGACCTACTAAGCACCTGAATTATGAGAGCCATGTGGGAGACAAGAAAAATAGTTCAAATTGCAATGAGCACAAATAATGTAACAGATGGATTGCATAATAGATGGATAGCTTTCGTCTACTTAGCATCAGACGACGAACTGAGACACTAGTTCAGTCATCCACAATACACTTACCAAGACCACAATCTCTCTCTCATATTTAGGGTTACCTGGAAATATGCTGTTTTCAAGTCAGCCTGGCTGACAATATGTGGATTTATGTGATTCCCTCGAAGTAGTGAGCGAAACGCAGGGGAAGCCGAGCATAGCACAACCGCCTGGAGAACTCCGGTTCACCTTCAACAGAGTGCTCGGGATGTGAGGAAAGCTACTACAACTCGTCAGTTATCGTCATTGTCAGGGCGCACAAAAGAGTCAACCTACTCATTATGGGCATTAAACAACAACAAACACACAACAACTTGGCATCTTGTTCATTTTTGTTCAAACACAATCAATGCTAAAAGTGAATAATATTGGTCGCCACTAAGATACTTTCCGTAGTGGTTTGCTGGAATCTTAGTGTATGACAAGGACAAGAATAGCACCACTGCCTCACAGAGAGCATGTCATAAGAGGCGACTAGCTGTGTGACGTGGCATAAAACCGGCCATTGTCAGGTGGTTTGTTTAGAATAGATGGCGCCTGACAGACTGCAGGCCTACTTTGCTCTAATGTTTGAGTCTATTAAGATGGACTGCACATCGCTTAATCACCCTGGGTAAGCGCTTATTTCAACGCAGTGGAGTATTAAGCTGAACGAGCCTAGCCCGCTAGGCAGAAAACACCCCTCCCGGCTACATCCAGTTCTTACCAGAGCTGGGACCTATAGTAGTACAGGTCGACTAAGAAATAAATGCTAAAAAGAACTATGAAACGAGGACTTTAAGTTTGTTTTTTTACTAGAGCAATGTGATAGAATACTTTCTTGTACATGATACAACAGACTGAGGCTCCACCTTAAAACACAAATTAAAATAGGAGCCACCAGCGTATGTTACTGGGATCTGATAAACAGGATAGCAGCATAACCACTCAAAGACTACCCCTACCAAACAGATCTGAGAAGAAGAATGAACCATGTCGACTCTCCTCGAGGAGAAACCCAACGGCAGTATTGAGACCATGAACAAGGACTGAAGATACAGCAGGGAATGAACAGACATCAACCAGCGACTCAAAAGTTGACCGCTTGCATCAGGGTCAGTGACCTATTAGGGATCAACACCCTATTCCGCCTCCAAGTGACGGAACTGGAAAGAGACTGCAACCATACATGCTGACAAAGAGATTTGGTATCGAAGAATGAAAACAAAGCCGGTTCCAAAAATGCTGTCCTGAATTCGGATGTGTCGAGCGGAGAGACGTAGATACCGCAGCCTCGCTGTAAGCCTCGACACAACATCATGAACGTCATATTCTGGATTAACGCCGAAGAAAAATAAGAAGAAAAAGAAGAAGAGGATGCTGTTGATGATGATGATGATGATAAAATAAGAAGCAGACTCTGAAAAAATGCAGCAGAACTTATTGAAGAATACGGAGCCCCTGGTCTAAATTAGCAATGATCGCAGAACAAGAAGACAAATTTGCCAAGCAAATGAAGGTCTTATCAAACAATGACCACCAGACATCGAAATATCCAACAATGAACTCCTTGGTTACAAAGAAGCAGGTTAAGAAGATAGGTGCACGCTGTATTGTGGTGTGATCCATTACATTTTACCTAATCTAGCTCTTTGATGCAGATCCGATGGAGCCGTAACTGGCTGCGGGTCTACATTGATCTTCTCTTTTAGTTCATTATGGAAGCCACTAGACCATAGAGTTGCCTGAAATTCACAATAGTCGACGACTTACACTTGTGTTCACGGAAACGTGATGTTGTTTTCCGTTTGGACTGGTAAATTCGTTTGTTTTGACTGTGTTCTTCCGTCCGATTATCCTGGTCTAAACATCGGCTATATGAATAGCACTACGCTTACACCTGTGTCGTATTTCACGGATGAATTCACACGGCTGAACTTCACGAGATTGGTGCCCTTCGTCCTGCCTGCAAACAGTGTCGGTCTTGGTCATTTAGATTTAGACACGACAATAGTGGAGTACTGTACAGCTTGAAGAAATGCCCAAGTCTTTCACACGCTGAGTGATGTCTCTTCGACATCTTGTGGTCACGGGAAAGGCAGAACACACAACCTTAGATGCCACCCCCCTCCGGTGCCATGTGGGGAACATGTTTGGGGGAAAGGCTTAGAGAGTTAACCATGAGGAAAAATCTGCATCCTGTGTTATTTCCAGTCATCGTGATAACTATCTTACCACTGGCCAAGAGTAGCTCAGGACCAGAGAGTGAGGTTGACATAGGTGCAGTTTCTTCCCCACTTTAATCCAACTCCCCGTGCAAGTCACCCATTTCAGCAGATACAACAAGGCCGTCCAGACGGCTGAACAAAGAGAGTGGTCTTCATCGCTTGTGATGGACGACATCAGCCCTCAAAGTAGTTTCACCTACAGTCCCTACCTTGAGTTAAATAGTGCCAATCAGAAACAATTGCTTTCTAGTATGAACTGTGTGACCTCTCTTGTCTAAGTTCGTGTGTGTTTTTAGACCAATAGCTCAGCTTTCTCTGATTTTTAGTCTGCGAAGAGTCTATTTTGTGCATCCTCTCTTTCTGCTGCCAGCTGGAGCCAACATAACTGCCTGTATTGTAATTCTGGTGTTCTTAATCGTAAGCAAAAGCCCGATGTATGTCCATTGCTTTCTTCTTATGATGGTAGAAACAAATGACTAGTTAGTGTTTTTTTCTTATTAGCTTGTTGATCATTAATTCATCCTAGGTATGTTCAATTATTTTCTAAGATATGTATTGTCAAAAGCAAAAAGCACTCAGACTATTTTCTAGTGTCTGCAGTTTTCCGACTTTCCCATCCATATGATAAGATTGTATGGTTCAGATAAATTATCTACAAACTTTCTAATCGAACTCACCACCGATACAGATCATCAGTATCGAAATATATAAAAGTCAGTAATCCTGGCTCCTAACTCAGGTAATCAAATTTCCTACTACAGAATTGACTTTTCTATGTGACTTTGGCAAATAGAGACAGTAGATGACGCAAGCAGAAGTGTACTGGCCCACATGCTATACAATGTATACACCAATTACCAACCAGTTAGCCCAGGAACAAGACAGTTCATATATGTGGATGACATTGCAGTAGCTGAACAAGGACACAAAAAGTCTAGACAGAATGGCCGAATACTATGAGGCAAACCTCAAAGTCAATACCAGTAAAACACTAAAATATGCTTTCTATTTGAAGAACAGAGAAGCATGAAGCTAACTTCATATTAAATGGCACGGACAGGTACTTGAACATAGCGATACACCAAGTATTTGGGCATTGTAATGGACCGTTCATTATCGTACAGGGCACATTGCAAAGCGATACTAAAAACAGTCCGTGCAGGAAATAACATAATTCGCAAGCCAACAAACACTACATGGGGAGCATCTCCAACGGCGCTCCACACATCAGCCCCTTGCACTATGTCTTTCAGTGGTAGAGTTTGCAGCATCGGTATGAAATGCATCTACACACACGAAACAGGTCGATGTGGCGGTAAATGAGCCATACAGAATTGTAACAAAATTCGTTCAACCAATACTAATGGAAAAAGTCAATGCAACCGCTGGTATCACTACTGTGGATATTAGAAGACATGTCGCATCTGAAGTTCAGAGATATAAGCAGTCATGTGACCAGAGACACACTCCCTTTGGACATACAGCAGAAAGAACACGACTGAAATCAAGGACACGTTTTCTGCGGACTGTACAGCCCTCAGAACAGAGCCCATAGAGAAACCGCATAGAAAGGTGGCACCAAATGACTGGTGAAGGCTGGAGATCAAAGAAGAACCTGCATCAGGACATGATGTGCCATACACTACATGGAAATCTCTGAATAGGTTAAGATAATGTGTGTCCAGATTTGGGGCTAACCTGAAAAATGGGGATTTGCAGACGTTGAATATTGCGAATGTGGGGCCGTCCAGTATCCAGAAGACCTGATTATATGTCATATGATGCAAGTTCCTGTGCAATGGAGGACCTGATGGTGGCCAATGAAAGATCATTGACGGTGAATGGTTTTGGGGCGAAGACTATGTGAGGTTGCAGGACACGGAAAGTAAGTAAGTATCAGTATTGAACATCGATAGATTACATTCAATGTTTGGTTACTAATCACAGAAAAATATAACGAACAAAATATTCTGAAGGCTTCCAAATCGTTTCGCATAGTCTCTCTCACATATGCACATCTGCTGGAAGTTAGTCGGTTCTGGGCGTTCCCCAGGTTGTAACTTCGCCTGTCTACTTACAGGCCCCTCAATAAACTTAACACCACTTGTAAAAAGGGAGATTAAAGGAAAGATTTCGCCATTACGAAAATGTTCTACAACAGTGTCCCAAAACCACCTATTTGAATATGTTTCTACTGTTAGAGACGAGTGAAATTCATTGTTAAACATTTTGTTGTTAATTTTGAAAGCAATTACTGCTCCACGGCTTCTTGGCAGCTTTTTAAAACGCGCCTTTCCGTGTGCCCTTTCTAAGTTCTTCGTCACATAAAACCCGTATTTGTTTGAGAAGTCCTGTCGAGGTGCCCCCTTTGTGAGAATAATTCCGTCATCAATGATACTTTGAGCGCTGTAAACATCAGTACCGTGATAATAAATTGTTTCTTGACTTGTCAGCGGTATGGATTGAAGCTTCGCTGATACTATGTCTACTACCTTACCGCTTCTGACATTAAACATGTCAATCATCCGTCTGGTTGATTCGTTAACAGGTTGGTCTGCTGGACGTCTGATTACCTCAGTCTGGAACCATGAGTCTGTTATATATACTTTGAACATGTAGCCAGGCAGTACCATCACTGGGTCATTTGTCCTGCAAGGTACAGAAATAGTGTCGGACTAACTAAATCAAATAGCATGCACACACGCACGTACACACACACGCACGTACACACCCCCACCCCACACCCACACACTCATACACCCACAACACACCCACACACACACACAGACACACACACCCACATATATATATATACATATGTGTGTGTGTGTGTGTGTGTGGGTGGGTGGGAGTGTGGGTGTGTGTGTGTATGTGTGTGTGTGTGTGTGTGGGTGGGTGTGTGGGTGTGTGTGTGTGTGTGTGTGTGTGTGAGAGTGTGTGTGTGTGTGTGTGTGTGTGTGTGTGTACGAGGCGTGTTCAAATGAAACCTGACCGAACTGCACCACGTGAACATATGAACGAAGTGCACGATTACGTCACTTCTGGTGTAAGCAGCACATACCAACCGTCAAGTTTGCAAAATTGTATTATCCTCCGTCTCATAATTTCCTCAGCAGACCGTTGAAAACATGGCGGGTGTGATACGGAATCCGTCAGAGTTGATCAGCGAGCGGTGATTCGGTTTCTAACAGCTGAAGGATGTCGACCAGTTAACATTCATCGCAGAATGCAGGCAGTGTATGGTGGCAAAAGTGTGTCGAAGACAACAGCGAAGAACATGAAAATGATGTTTAAAGAAGGACGTGAGTTAACGAAACAGCTACCGAGACCAGGTCAGGCGCATATTGCTGCATCAGATGATGTCATCGCCATAATGAATGCAGCAATACGGGTGGACCGTCGCCGGAGCTTACGTTAGCTAGCAGAGGAATATGCTGTGTCACATTGTGTCGCTAGGGAAAATACAAATGGTGGTTAGCAAGAAACTGAAGTATCGGAAGGTGTGTTCCACAGTAGCTGTTTGGGTGGATCTGGAAAAGGCATTTGACAAAGTCTGGAAAGACGGACTTAGAGTCAAGCTAAGAAGAAGTGATGTTTGTGGGAAAATGTACAAGTGGATCAACCACTACCTCAAACAAAGAACGGCCAGAGTCCAAGTACAAGGGCACATGAGCAAAAAGGTGACACTCGAGCAGGGAGTACCCCAAGGGGAACTACTGTCACCCACACTCTTCCTGGTATATATAAACGATATTACAGAGAATATACCAAGAAGAGTCCATAACTCAATGTTTGCAGACGATCTGGCTATGTGGACCTCTGAAAAGAATCTCACCATAGCAAGAAATCGGATGCAGACGGCCCTAACATCGCTGGAAGAGTGGGCGAACTCATGGCTGGTCAAAATAAACGAGGAGAAAACCACATGCACAATATTGTCGCTTTCATTAAAACCCCAAAATACCAAATTAAGTCTAAATGGCAAATTCCTGCAGCCAAACGACAACCCAACCTATCTGGGAGTCACATTTGATCAGCGCATGACATGGAAAAGTCAGATTGAGAGAAACCAAATGAGAGCCAGAGAAAGAATGGCAATCATGAGGAAACTTGCTGGCACAAGCTGGGGAGCAAACGAAGGCATACTAAAGAAACTGTACACTGGAAGAGTGAGACCAGTTCTCGAGTATGGCATTGCGGCATGGACAACAGCAGCGAAGGCGAACTTCGATAAAGTTAGCAAACTTCAAAACCAAGCCATGAGAATTATAACAGGAGGCATGAAGTCAACGCCAATTGTAGAACTTGAAAAGATTACAAAACTGCAATCCATTACCGATAGAAGAGACTGCAGAGCCCAGCTGCAGTCAGAGAAACTCCGAAGACTGACCGACCATCCAATGCACCAGAGACTAAACAATTTGGGAAATGGGAAACTAAAGCGGAGAAACTTTGCAGAAATAGCCAAAGCAAAGATGCACAAAGATCCCATAAACGCACTAACAACAACAAAACCCATCATTACTGTACGAAAACCTACCCGGAGGCAGGATATATTTCCAGAGGTGGTAGAAAATATACCAGGTATTGGAAACAAAAACAGCCAGACTGAAAAAGAGAGGAGAGACACTACCCTAAGTTTCATATCGAAAAGCTACCCAAACATGGACTGGACCCATGCATACACCGACGGTTCTGTAACAAACACTACGCAGAACGGAGGGGCAGGAGCATTCCTGAACCTACCAAATGGCAGAAAAATAACACTATCATTCGCTACTGGTAAGTACACAAGCAATTTCAGAGCGGAGGCAGAGGCACTGAGGGCGGCAGTGGAAGAAATGGGGACACACAATGAAAATGAAAGCCATATAGTCCTGCTTACAGATGCTCTCGCCGTAGTCACAGCGCTAAAAAGCCAGAAAAACACTGAGCTTAATGACTTAAGAGCAGCACTCTGCAAACTGTGCCAGCAGTCCGCACCAAAAAGGGTAGTGGTACAGTGGGTCCCATCACACTGCAACATCCAAGGCAACGAGGAGGCAGACAGACTGGCAAAAGAAGGTGCAAGACTACCACAAACAGATACTAGTATGACGTACGAAGAGTCAAAACGGCTTATCAAAGCCAGATACATGACCAAATGGGAAACCGAACATACTGGTTACATCAAAAACGATGCCTATTACCAGTTGAACCGAAGAGAGCAGGTTGTTGTCTTCAGACTTCGCACTGGCCACAATAGACTGAGGTACCACCTATTCAACAAATTGAAGATAGGTGGTACCGACGAATGCCCGTGCGGTACTGGTAAAATGACCGCTGAACATCTGCTGCAGAACTGCCCGACATACGAGGATCAGGTAGAGCAGATGTGGCCATCACCAGTGGAACTGCAAGAAAAGCCTCAGGATGACCGCCGCTTTTTTCGAAAAAATAATGATTACTGACTGCGTACGAAGAAGAAGAAGAAGAAGAAGGAAGGTGTGTTCACAATGGGTACCTCAATTGCTGACAAACCACCATAAGGAAGAAAGCATGGGATGGAGTTTGAACCACTTGCTGCGATACGAAGAGAATGGGAAATTCGTTTCTTTTGTGCATAGTTGCAGGTGATGAATCGTGGTGTCACGGCTTTTAGCCGATCAGCAAAACTGCCAACATGCAATAGAAACATCCCGGATCACCGAACCAAAAACATTCAAGTCACACATTTCCGCTGGTAAGGTAATTTTTTTTTTTTTTTTTTTTTTTGCGTTCGCCTTATTTTTCTCTAATCCCAAAGGCGGTGTGCGTTGCACTGTGTTTTTATTTTGCGCCTGTCGGCCCAGTGCATCCGACTTCAGCACGCTTTTTATGTAAGGGTATGCTTCCACCTGTATTTTCTAAGGGTTTGCTTCCCCGGGGTGATGGGGATCGAACCCAGCACCTTCGGATCGTGAGCCGTGCCACTTAACCACTAGGCCACGCCGTCCCCTTGGTAAGGTTATGCTGACAGCGTATTTTGATATTGAGGGACATTCGTTGGTACACTTTAAAGAGCCTGGCATGAACACCAATGCCATCCGCTACAATGCCACACCAGACAAGCTGCATACAGCAATCAAGAATAAACGACCCGGCATGCTTTCACGTTGTGTGATTCTGTTGCACGACAATGCGACTCCACATGTAGCGAAGATTGTTCAGAAAGCAGAAAACTGCCAGACCAACCCTATAGCCCCAATATGTCCCCTTGTGACTTCCATTTGTTCGGATACTTGAAAAAAGTTTTGAACGGACAAAGATTTGACTCCGATGCAGACGGCAAGGCCTCGGTGACCAAGTGATTCGAAAAGCAAACCAAAGTAATTTTTTTCGGACAGCATCCGCCGTCTACCCAATCAGTAGGATGCATGTCTGAATGCCTATGGCGACATTTTCTAACTAACCCTGTAGCATGTTTGCTTCATAACAATTACTATATTTAATTCCGTCACACTAGATCATGTAACTTTCATCATCATCATGTAGCATGTCCTTTGTAGAACGTCGCTCCCATCACAGTCTGTCTGAAAGAAACTCGTTCTCTCGCCAAAACTTCAGCCTCTACCAGAGTCATACTCAGGCATTCCTGGATATCTTGGTGCCATCGTCTTCTTGGTCTACCCCTTTCTCTCTTGCCTGGCACCATACGTTCCATCACCGTTCTGTCAAGACCGCTGTATCTCTTGATGTGACCAAAGTATTTGCATTGTCTAGCCAAAATGGAATTGATAAACCAGTTCTCCTCTATGCTCAACTCTTGCCGAATGTCTACATTTGTATTTTTTCTCTGTCAAGGGTATTTTGAGGATCTTTCTGTAACATTTTGACTCGAAGGATTCGATTCTTTGTCTATAAGTGTTGGTAATCGTATGTGATTCACAGCCATAAGCTGCTACAGGAAAAACACAGGCTCTCAAGACTTTTACTTTTATCATTTTGTTGGTGCTCTGCCATAATTTCTTCAGGCTGTTCAGTAACTGTCATATGTTTGTAATCAAGCCACTGGGTCCGGTTTCAGTTGAACACGCCTTATATATATATATATATATATATATATATATATATATATATATATATATATATATATATATATATATATATATATATAATACCTGTACATGTCCCAGCTATGGTATGAGTTGGATGTAACCGGGAGGAGGATTTCCTGCCTATTGGACTAGTTTTGAGCATTTTATGACTCCGCAGAGTTGGGACAAGTGCCGGGCAGAGTGGTTATCCGATGTGCGAGTCCATCTTAATAGACTCAATCACAATAGCACAGTAGACCCGCAGCCTGTTAGACGCCATCTGTGCTGCTCAAAACAAGCCGCCTAACCATGTCTAGTGTTATGTCACGTCACACAGTTAGTCGTCTCTTACGACATGCTCACTTGTGAGGCAGTGGTACTATTCTTGTTAATGTCATACATATAGACCCTGACGGACCAATATAACTAACAAAAACCAAAGATGTTACAGGAGTTTTTGTAACACGCATCACTTTGGTCAAGTGACCAGTATGACTATCAATCGGCCAAACTTTCCTGCCTGTTTTTAAACCAGACTAAGAATGACTTACCTATTTCTCACGCCTGTTTTTAAACCAGACTAAGAATGACTTACCTTTTCTCACTCCTTTTTTTTTAAAACCAGACTAAGAATGACTTACCTATTTCTCACGCCTGTTTTGTAACCTGACTAAGATTGACTTACCTGTTTCTCATGCCTGTTTTGTAACCTGACTAAGAATGGCTTACCTGTTTCTCACGCCCGTTTTGTAACCTAAGAATGACGTACCTGTTTCTCGCGCCTGTTTTGTAACCTGACTAAGAATGACGTACCTGCTGATCGTGTCTGTTTTGTAACCGGACTAAAAATGACGTACCTGCTGAAATTAGTTTCTGGCTCTGTCTGAGTTTCCTTTGATCTATCCTTGACGTTACCGCTTTTCTTTCTCTGGCACGTCATAACATCTGATGAGTCCAAAAACATGGTATCCGTTTCTATCCTCTCTTTAATAATAAATAAAGTCATTGCACCAGTTTTGAGAATGTGTAAAGGCAAGACAGCATACCCTTGACATTCAAGTTCAGTTCAGTTCATCCCGTGACCTCTTCAGATCGTTGGCACCTCCACTGTTGGCACCGCTGACACCTCCACAATCCTTCGACATCCCTCTCTGTCTGCGGTTGCTTTTTGAGCCTCCTCGAGTCCTAGATTCGTCCATTTGTTGTCTTCCCATCGTTTTTCAGACGTCCTCACCTTCTCGTGCCTTGTGCACTCTAGTTTGGTCTCGGGGTAAGGTGTTCTCCTTGGGTGCTTGAGGTAGCATGTTCAAACCCGAAGGAGACCAGCGTGGTTTTTTTAACGTGGATCATCCGGTAAATATTTTCTCTGATCTCTGAGCAGTGAGATGAGACACCCGTGTGCAGAGGCTTGCACGTTAAAAATGCCTTAGCAGTTGGAAATCAAAAAGAGTAGGCCTAGCGGCCGCTGCTCGGACAAAATTCAAGGTTAAAAAATCTACTCAAATTATTCTAGGGATTCTCACCCCACAGAGAATAGTCGCAAAAAGGGGACTGTGTGGCTATAACATCAGGTCTTGGTTATGTGGTTAGTGGAGCAGCATATATGGCACCTGACAGGCTGTGGGTCTACCTTGCTCTAATTTACGCTTTCACCACTATTAGGTCAGGTCAGGTCAGGTCATCCCGTAACCGGTGAGGTCGTTGGGGCACACATGAAGACATCCTCACAACTCCACGCCATCCCTCTCTGTCAGATGCCGCTGCCTGTGACTCTTCATCACTGACAATCGACCAAAGATATTTAAAACGGTCAACCATTTCCAGTTCCTGACCGTTAGCTTTTATCTTGCTGTTGAAGCCCGTAGCGTTGTTGGTCATTAATTTTGAATTTCCAGCGTTTGTCTCCATACCATAGTCAAGAGCTGTTTCATCGAGTCTTCTGACCCATTCCTGGAGTTCTGCTTCTGAACCCGCCCACCCGTCGATATCATCTGCAAAACGAAGGTTGGTAATCGTTCGGCCCCCTATCTTGACAGTACCAACGTGACCTCTAAGTGCCTCACTCATAATTCCTTCAAGAAATATATATCAGTCCCAAAAAAAGGCGAAGATAGATATACAGATAGTACCAGATATGCCTTCCCACTGTGATCGCTATTTATTTGACAAACTACAGTATTCCAGGGTCACCACGTAGAGACGGACTGGGTCTTGGTCGGGTATGGTTCGTTGACCCTGATGCAAGCAGGTAGTTATGAGTCGTTGGCTGATGTCAGCTCATGCAATGCTGCATCTGTTCCCCAGCTTAATCTTTTTAGCAGCCTGAGAAGATGCAGAAGTATCATATCTCTCTACATCAGTCACACAATAAGTTTATCGCCACCTCAGTCTATCAATCTCTTTCAAGGTTTTGCCTTACCATTTCGAAATAGTATCTGTCCAGGACATCTTAGGTCATAGGTCCCCAACCTTTTTCGAGTTGTTATTCATTGTCCATGTCCCTGCACCATAAAGTAGTGACGAGTATACATAACAGATACATCCAGTAGACCCAGCTGTAAATGGTTACCTTACGTATGAGTTGGGAAAGGTAGAAACAGCAAGGAGGGGAAACTAGCCACCCGCCTCAAAAAAGCCGCGGCTTAGTCCATGAACAGTTATCTTCGTTACCAACGGCAAATGTTGTCATAGGACTGACTTCTATCTTTTTAACTGTTTCAAAGCTTTTGTTCTTTATTGGTGATGTTTTCAATGATTTTCTTCTTGCTGTTCATCATTGATTGTGTTTGTTTCCATACCACATTTTGTGTATGTGGTATCAATCCTGATTATTGGAGCTTGCAACTCCTTTTGATGACCCATTTTACTTACTTCATCCTTCAATCCTGATTGTTTGGAACTTACGACTCCTTTTGATAACCCACTTTACTTACTTCATCCTTCAATCCTGATTGTTGGAGCTTACAACTTCTTTTGATGACCCACTCTACTTACTTCATCCTTCAATCTTGATTGTTGGAGTTTACAATTCCTATTGATGATCTACTTTACTTACTTCATCCTTCAATCTTGATTGTTTTAGCTTACGACTGCTTTTGATGACCCACTTTACCCACTTCATCCTTCACACCCTTCAAAGTGGAAAGCACTTGATTCTGCCTTTTGCGCCATGTTGGACATTCCAAGATCATAGATAAAAATGACAGCTTAATGTCTTAATGGGAAATCAAAATTACATTTCTATAACTTTTCAATTCAAAAACATCAATATTCATGTTACATCAACAATGTTGGGAAAACGCTTTTGTCATTGTCGACAAGATAAATGGTACGCTTGCATACAAAAAAACCGCAACTAAAAAACACAATAAAATACCATTGCATGGCACTCGGCGGGAGGATGAGAGCTTGAGTACTTCAGGATCTACTATACTAACACGTGTATCGTTTGATTCTGTTAGAATTCAAGTCAGATTTTGGTATAGCATGTTTTACAGAATTGGGTTGCAACCCTGGTTTCACAGCAAGTCCAGAAACCTCATTTATTCAATCAGTTGTCCCCAGTGTGGTACGGCATACATTGGTGGAAGCTGGTCTGGCTCTGCGTGAGCGTTTCCGGCAATATCTCAATGACATCTATACCCACTCTGGCTCCCCAATCGCCAACCACTTCAATGGTTCTAGGCGCAGGAGCAAAGCCGATGTCAGTGTCACATGCATGGTATCTTGCTGCTTTGACGATCGTCATCGATTCACACTTGAGAACAAACTGTTCTCTTGCATCGTCTACCTCCAGCCACATGGCATCAATATCTTTCATACCGTTTCCTTATCCTCATCTCATACCGGCCTCCATCTGGCACTTCTTCTTTCCTCTCTCCCCATATCACCATTTGATCTTTCCTTATTTGACCGCTATCGGCCTTCTTCCACTTCCTACGCCCTCCTGACCACTTCGTCCTGTCTGTGTCCGTCATTCAGAATCCGATCTCTGAAACGTAATGACCCGTCTGGCCATTTCTTGCTTTACTTATACGTACATTGTTACGACTTTATATATTCATATCCTCTTTTTATGTATTCTTCCATTCTTCTATAATTCTCTACATCACTATTGTTGTGATCCCCTGTCCCTAATGAAGACCTATTGGTCGTAACGCAGGCTCCGTTTGCGTTTCTTACCGCGGTATCTAGCCATACCTATTTGTCTTATTTTACACAGCAGAAAGAAAAGTCTGCATGGAGACTAGGCCGGTTTCTTAAATTGACGATGGCTGCTATTCCATCCTCTCAGTCGCCCATCTTTGCTAGATCTCCGTTATATTTTAAACTCTTGCAGTGGTTTGCAGTGGTTGTGAATCTAGTTCAGCCTTTTCCTGCATTTAAAGACATTAAAAATTGTTTATGGTATCTGCAGATGTAGTGCTCTATAATCAGCCTTACCAGGTATGGAATTGGCTAAGCACACGGGGAAAGAGAAGGGGCGACCAGACGTAATACTTAGCTTAACTTAAATTAACTTAACTTGACTTAACTTATCGTGACTTAACTTAACGTCTTTATACTGGTTTAGAAGACTAAGCAGAGTCTGTATACAACCAGTATTATTTATATTCACTTGATTTTAAAATGCCTATGTGAATCCAATCTATTCTTGAAAGTATTAATTCACCCTACCTCTGCTATTTCCTGTGGCAAAGCATTCCAAACATTAATGCCCACACTCTACTAAAATAATTATCTCCTGGTATCCAAAGTGCACTTTTTAAAATGTATTTGTGACTGTGCTCTCATGTTCTTGTAGGCGGCTGTATTTTGAAGGAAAAAAATTGTTATAGTCTAATTTATTCTTTCCTTTGATTAATTCTAAAGATGTAATAAATTGAATATGTCTCTTTTCTAGACACAGTAGGCCGGTAATGAAGTCTGTTTATTGAACAATTATTCAAATTTATGAATGATATACAGTTTCTTATCAAGCTGTACATATTGAGGCGGTTCTGTAAGCCTTGTGTGGCTGTGATAAGACATCTGTATGGGCTTTTTACAGAAGCGTATAGATGCTCTACATGTTAATCTTGCAATGAATTTCAGAGTTGGGGCATCTTGTCCAACCACCTGATCATGAGAGTTGGGGCATCTTGTCCAACCACCTGATCCTGAGAGATAGGACATCTTGTACAACCACCTGATCTTGATAGCTAGGACATCTTGTACAACCACCTGATCCTGAGAGATAGGACATCTTGTACAACCACCTGATCCTCAGAGTTATGTACCTTGTCAAACCACCTGAACCTGAGAGTTGTGGCATCTTGTCCAACCACCTGATCATGAGAGTTGTGCACATTGTCCAACCACCTGACCCTGAGTGTTGTGCACCTTCTCCAACCACCTGACCCTGAGAGTTGTGCACATTATCCAACCACCTGATCCTTATCAGATTACGCAGACATTTCCAGGACAAACGATTTACCTGCCTGTCGTATCTGTTATACAGTCTCCATCATAGAAGCTATCCCTGTAGTCAGTTAGTGGTTAGTTTTCTTTGCACTTATGTCGTTCAGCGCTGCAAGAAGCTCAAGTTGTCTGTCCTGCGCCAAGTGCGTTGCGTCGGTCAATGCGAGCCAGTGAGTCTTCCTATTTCTAATGTATATTATATTTTTTCGTTAAGCATATGACTTACCTATCTCTGTTCTGAGTTCTTGAATAAGCGAGTTCTTTTCTTCATTTATCTTTTCAGCAACATCTTTCATGGCTGCCACTGTTAAGATGAAGGTGTCTTCATAAGTTTCTTTGTTATTTCAATCATGTAATTAACACTCTCACTATCCCTCTATCTATCTCTACCTCTTTATCTCTCTCAATCTCTCTCTCTCTCGCTCTCTCTCTCTCTCTCTCTCACTCTTGCTCTGTCTCAACCTTGTCCTCCCATTTAACATATTTCCCCATAATAAATGATATGTATAGCGCTCTCCTAGTTTCAGGTTGTAGACCTTATGTCTTGGTCGCAATAGTTGACACATCTGAGTCCCTGTTGCTATTGTTGTTGTTGTTGCTGCTGCTGTTATTGTTGCTGTTGTTGTTGCTGTTGTTGCTGATGTTGTTGCTGATGTTGTTGTTGTTGTTGTTGCTGTTGTTGTTATTGCTGTTGCTTTTGTTGTTGTTGTTGTTACTGTTGTTGTTGTTTATGTTGGTGTTGCAGTTGTTGTTGCTGTTGTTGTTTTTGCTTTTGTTGCTGTTGTTGTTGTTGGTGTTGCTGCTTCTGATGTTATTGTTGTTGTTGTTGCTTTTGGTGCTGTTTTTGTTGTTGTTGTTGTTGGTGTTGTTGCTGCTGCTGCTGTTGTTGTATTTGTTACTGTTGTTGTTGCCGTTGTGGTTGTTGTTGCTGTTGTTTATGTTGTTGTTGTTGTTGCTGAACGTCTACACTGAGTAAGATTGCTCTTTTGTGGGCCCTGAAAATGGTGTTAAGTGGCGGGTTGCAGTAGCTTTCCTCACATCCAGAGCGTGCTGATGAAAGAGGACCGTGGTCCTCGAGGCGGTTATGCAGGCGCATTTTCGCTATCCACTAGTACGATAGAGCCCCAAATATTCAAGACACACTACTCACATATATGGACAGAATTTACACCGCATTATATCATTGTGCCTGTATGTAGACTTCTCAATGACGTCCTGGCCTACCACATATTTCAGCAGGCCATGGATATTAGGTGTTGCGAGCTGCCCGCTTCTTTCTGGTACAGCCCCAGAGGCGTCCCACGTACTTCCTGGCAGGGCTAGACAGGAATGGCTACACCCTTGCTGCGTGCAGCGTGAAACACATCTGTGCATCTTGGACACGGGTATTGAGACTGGCCCTAGATGATTATGCGGACAACGACTACTACTACTATTACTACTACTACTACTACTACTACTACTACTATTTCTACTACTATACTGTTTTTGCTAACTGTAGATAACCACGATCAATAAAATTAGCACTGTCACAGATTGACCAATCGTATTGATGGACTGGGAGCATTCTGCCCACGTGAGCAAAATGGAGGTCAGGACATCATAGACATTAACGAAGAAAAGCATCAGGTCTACCGAGTGATCTGCAGGGGTCTTTGTGTATGACAAAGACAAGAATAACACCACTGCCTCACAGCCAGAATGTCGTAAGAGGTGACTAACTGTGTTATCATCATGTAACATGTCCTTTATAGAACCTTGCTCCCATAAAAGTATGTCTGAAAGAAACTCATTCCCTTGCCAAAACTCCAGCCTCCGCCACAGTCATACCCAGGCATTCTTCGATATATTTGTGCCATTGTCTTCTTGGTCTACCTCTTCGACTTTTGCCTGGCACCATACCTACCATCACTGTTCTCTCGAGACTGTTGTGTCTCTTGATGTGACTTGGCATAACACCGCCACAGAAAGGTGGTTTGTTTAGAGCAGCATAAATGACGCCTAACGGGCTACGGGTCTACTTTGCTCTAGTCTTTGAATCTATTAAGATGAACTCGAAAATCGGTTAACCACCTAACACAGCTGAGTATTAAGCTGCTCAAGCCTAGTCCGCTAAGAAGGAAATCCTTCACCCGGATATATCCAGCTCATACCAGAGTTGGGGCCTGCATAGGGGCATCTGTCCCAGTAGACGTACAGGTAGACTAAGAACTAAGAGATCAACAGGTCTACTTCACTTGTAAACAATAGCAAACTTAACCAAGCTCCACATTTTAAGTACATAGAGAGAATTCTTAAAGGGTATAGAAGCCGTGATGTGAACATTGGAACGATTGTCCAACTGTCTTTAATAGGGACATTGGAACGATTGTCCAACTGTCTTTAATAGGGACATTGGAACGATTGTCCAACTGTCTTTGATAGAGACATTGGAACGATTGTCCAACTGTCTTTGATGGTGACATTGGAACGATTGTCAAACTGTCTTTGATGGTGACATTGGAATGATTGTCAAACTGTCTTTGATGGTGACATTGGAATGATTATCCAAAATTCTTTGATAGAGACATTGGAATGATTGTCAAACTGTCTTTGATAGAGACATTGGAATGATTATCCAATATTCTTTGATAGAGACACTGGAACGATTTTCCAACTGTCTTTGATAGGGACATTGGAAGGATTGTCAAACTGTCTTTGATAGAGACATTGGAACGATTGTCCGACTGTCTTTGATAGGGACATTGGAACGATTGTCCAACTGTCTTTGATAGGGACATTGGAAGGATTATCAAACTGTCTTTGATAGAGACATTGGAACGCTTGTCCGACTGTCTTTGATAGGGACATTGGAACGATTGTCCAACTGTCTTTGATAGGGACATTGGAATGATTGTCCAACTGTCTTTGAAAGGGACATTGGAATGATTGTCCAACTGTTTTTGATAGGGACATTGGAACGATTGTCCGACTGTCTTTGATAGGGACATTGAAACGATTGTCCAACTGTCTTTGATAGGGACATTGGAACGTTGTGTCCGACTGTCTTTGATGGGGACATTGGAAGGATTGTAAAACTGTCTTTGATAGAGACATTGGAACGATTGTCCAACTGTCTTTGATAGGGACATTGGAACGATTGTCCAACTGTCTTTGATAGGGACATTGGAAAGTTGTGTCCGACTGTCTTTGATAGGGACATTTGAACGATTGTCCAACTGTCTTTGATAGGGACATTGGAACGATTGTCCGACTGTCTTTGATCGGGACATTGGAACGATTGTCCGACTCTCTTTGATAGGGACATTGGAACGATTGTCCAACTGTCTTTGATGGTGACATTGGAACGATTGTCCGACTGTCTTTGATAGGGACATTGGAACGATTGTCCAACTGTCTTTGATAGGGACATTGGAATGATTATCCAAAATTCTTTGATAGAGACATTGGAACGATTGTCAAACTGTCTTTGATAGAGACATTGGAATGATTATCCAATATTCTTTGATAGAGACATTTGAACGATTGTCCAACTGTCTTTGCTAGGGACATTGGAAGGATTGTCAAACTGTCTTTGATAGAGACATTGGAACGATTGTCCGACTGTCTTTGATAGGGACATTGGAACGATTGTCCAACTGTCTTTGATAAGGACATTGGAAGGATTATCAAACTGTCTTTGATAGAGACATTGGAACGCTTGTCCGACTGTCTTTGATAGGGACATTGGAACGATTGTCCAACTGTCTTTGATAGAGCCATTGGAATGATTGTCCAACTGTCTTTGATAGGGACATTGGAACGATTGTCCAACTGTCTTTGATAGGGACATTGGAAAGTTGTGTCCGACTGTCTTTGATAGGGACATTGGAACGATTGTCCAACTGTCTTTGATAGGGACATTGGAACGATTGTCCGACTGTCTTTGATAGGGACATTGGAACGATTGTCCGACTCTCTTTGATAGGGACATTGGAACGATTGTCCAACTGTCTTTGATAGGGACATTGGAACGATTGTCCGACTGTCTTTGATAGGGACATGGGAACGATTGTCCAACTGTCTTTGATGGTGACATTGGAACGATTGTCAAACTGTCTTTGATGGTGACATTGGAATGATTGTCAAACTGTCTTTGATGGTGACATTGGAATGATTATCCAAAATTCTTTGATAGAGACATTGGAATGATTGTCAAACTGTCTTTGATAGAGACATTGGAATGATTATCCAATATTCTTTGATAGAGACATTGGAACGATTTTCCAACTGTCTTTGATAGGGACATTGGAAGGATTGTCAAACTGTCTTTGATAGAGACATTGGAACGATTGTCCGACTGTCTTTGATAGGGACATTGGAACGATTGTCCAACTGTCTTTGATAGGGACATTGGAAGGATTATCAAACTGTCTTTGATAGAGACATTGGAACGCTTGTCCGACTGTCTTTGATAGGGAAATTAGAACGATTGTCCAACTGTCTTTGATAGGGACATTGGAATGATTGTCCAACTGTCTTTGATAGGGACATTGGAATGATTGTCCAACTGTCTTTGATAGGGACATTGGAATGATTGTCCAACTGTCTTTGATAGGGACATTGGAAGGATTGTCAAACTGTCTTTGATAGAGACATTGGAACGATTTTCCGACTGTCTTTGATAGGGACATTGGAACGATTGTCCAACTGTCTTTGATAGGGACATTGGAACGTTGTGTCCGACTGTCTTTGATGGGGACATTGGAAGGATTGTAAAACTGTCTTTGTTAGAGACATTGGAACGATTGTCCAACTGTCTTTGATAGGGACATTGGAACGATTGTCCAACTGTCTTTGATAGGGACATTGGAAAGTTGTGTCCGACTGTCTTTGATAGGGACATTTGAACGATTGTCCAACTGTCTTTGATAGGGACATTGGAACGATTGTCCGACTGTCTTTGATCGGGACATTGGAACGATTGTCCGACTCTCTTTGATAGGGACATTGGAACGATTGTCCAACTGTCTTTGATGGTGACATTGGAACGATTGTCCGACTGTCTTTGATAGGGACATTGGAACGATTGTCCAACTGTCTTTGATAGGGACATTGGAATGATTATCCAAAATTCTTTGATAGAGACATTTGAACGATTGTCCAACTGTCTTTGATAGGGACATTGGAACGATTGTCAAACTGTCTTTGATAGAGACATTGGAACGATTGTCCGACTGTCTTTGATAGGGACATTGAAACGATTGTCCAACTGTCTTTGATAGGGACATTGGAAGGATTATCAAACTGTCTTTGATAGAGACATTGGAACGCTTGTCCGACTATCTTTGATAGGGACATTGGAACGATTGTCCAACTGTCTTTGATAGGGACATTGGAATGATTGTCCAACTTTCTTTGATAGGGACATTAGAATGATTGTCCAACTGTCTTTGATAGGGACATTGGAATGATTGTCCAACTGTCTTTGATAGGGACATTGGAAGGATTGTCAAACTGCCTTTGATAGAGACATTGGAACGATTGTCCGACTGTCTTTGATAGGGACATTGGAACGATTGTCCAACTGTCTTTGATAGGGACATTGGAACGTTGTGTCCGACTGTCTTTGATAGGGACATTGGAACGATTGTCCAACTGTCTTTGATAGGGACATTGGAACGATTGTCCGACTGTCTTTGATAGGGACATTGGAACGATTGTCCGACTGTCTTTGATAGGGACATTGGAACGTTGTGTCCGACTGTCTTTGATAGGGACATTGGAGCGATTGTCCAACTATCGTTGATAGGGACATTGGAGCGATTGTCCAACTGTATTTGATAGGGACATTGGAACGATTGTCAAACTGTCTTTGATAGGGACATTGGAACGATTGTCAAACTGTCTTTGATAGGGACATTGGAACGATTGTCCAACTGTCTTTGATAGGGACATTGGAAAGTTGTGTCCGACTGTCTTTGATAGGGACATTGGAACGATTGTCCAACTGTCTTTGATAGGGACATTGGAACGATTGTCCGACTGTCTTTGATAGGGACATTGGAACGATTGTCCGACTCTCTGTGATAGGGACATTAGAACGATTGTCCAACTGTCTTTGATAGGGACATTGGAACGATTGTCCGACTGTCTTTGATAGGGACATTGGAACGATTGTCCAACTGTCTTTGATAGGGACATTGGAACGATTGTCCGACTGTCTTTGATAGGGACATTGGAACGATTGTCCGACTCTCTTTGATAGGGACATTTGAACGATTGTCCAACTGTCTTTGATAGGGACAGTGGAACGATTGTCCGACTGTCTTTGATAGGGACATTGGAACGATTGTCCAACTGTCTTTGATAGGGACATTGGAACGATTGTCCGACTGTCTTTGATAGGGACATTGGAACGATTGTCCGACTGTCTTTGATAGGGACATTGGAACGTTGTGTCCGACTGTCTTTGATAGGGACATTGGAGCGATTGTCCAACTGTCTTTGATAGGGACATTGGAACGTTGTGTCCGACTGTCTTTGATAGGGACATTGGAGCGATTGTCCAACTATCGTTGATAGGGACATTGGAGCGATTGTCAAACTGTCTTTGATAGGGACATTGGAACGATTGTCAAACTGTCTTTTATAGGGACATTTAAATGATTGTCAAACTGTCTTTGATAGGGACATTGGAATGATTGTCAAACTGTCTTTGATAGGGACATTGGAATGATTGTCAAACTGTCTTTGATAGGGACATTGGAACGATTGTCCAACTGATTTTGATAGGGACATTGGAACGATTGTCAAACTGTCTTTGTTAGGGACATTGGAACGATTGTCCAACTGTTTTTGATAGGGACATTGGAACGATTGTCCAACTGTATTTGATAGGGACATTGGAACGATTGTCAAACTGTCTTTGATAGGGACATTGGAACGATTGTCCGACTGTCTTTGATAGGGACATTGGAACGATTGTCCGACTGTCTTTGAAAGGGACATTGGAACGATTGTCCGACTGTCTTTGATAGGGACATTGGAACGATTGTCCGACTGTCTTTGATAGGGACATTGGAATGATTGTCCGACTGTCTTTGATAGGGACATTGGAACGTTGTGTCCGACTGTCTTTGATAGGGACATTGGAACGATTGTCCGACTGTCTTTGATAGGGACATTGGAACGATTGTCCAACTGTCTTTGATAGGGAGATTGGAACGATTGTCCAACTGTCTTCGCAATGCTGTGGTCTGTTATCGCTACTTGGAACACACCGGCTAGAAGCCCCTAAAACCAACATATTGGCAGTGAATGTGTTATGACCTTTGTTACAAGTCAGGCCTACATCATGTATGTACAACAACAAGGAATTACAACATCAATTGATTAACAACAACAAAGACTTACACTGTCAAAGGCTACAACAGCAAGGACATACAAGAACATACGCCTTCAATGTCTTAGATTGGCAAGGACTTACACTAGCAAGAACATACAACAAGAGCATACACATGCAAGGGCTTTCAACCGCAAGTGCTTACATCGGCAAGGACTCGCACCAGCAAGGGCATACAACACGGGATTACATCAACCGTAGCTTATAGATGGTGCTTACATCAGCAAGCTAATAACAATAAGAGCGTACAAAGCAATGGATTACACGGACAAAGGCATACTAAAAGGTATTTCTCAACAAGGGCATAACAGCAAGACTTAAAGACTTAAGCCACCAAGTTCTTACAACAATGACTTACAATAACAATGGCTCAGATCAAGAGCTTACACGACCAAGAGCTTACACGACCAAAAGCTTACACTAGCAACGGCTTACACTAGCAAGGACTTACAATAACAATGGCTCAGATCAAGAGCTTACACGACCAAGGGCTTACACGACCAAGGGTTTACACGACCAAGGGCTTACACTAGCAAACGCTTACATGACCAAGGACTTACACGACCAAGGGCTTACACGACCAAAAGCTTACACCAGTAAGGGCTTACGTGACCAAGGGCTTGCGCTATCAAGGTTTTTCAACAAAATCTCGACACATCGAGAGATTACAACAACAGTGGCTTATACCAGCAAGGTATTACAATGGCATAGGCTTGCAACAGCAAGGGCTTACATCAATATGGGCTTACAACAACCAAGACTTACAACAGAAAGGACTTCCAACAACAACGGCTTACAATAAAGACTTACACCATCAAGAGCTTACACCATCAAGAGCTTACACCATCAGATGCTTACACCATCAAGAGCTTTCACCATCAGAGGCTTACACCATCAAGAGCTTACACCATCATGAGCTTAGACCATCAGAGGCTTACACCATTAAGTACTTACACCATCAAGAGCTTACACCATTAGAGGCTTACACCATTTGAGGCTTACACCATTAGATGGTTACACCATTAGAGGCTTACACCATTAGAGGGTTACACCACTACAGGGTTACACCATTAGAGGCTTATACCATCAGAGTCTTACACCATCAAGAGCTTACACCATCAAGATTTACACCATCAAGACTTACACCATCAGAGGCTTACACCATCAAGTCCTTACACCATCAAGAGCTTACACCATCAAAGGCTTACACCATAAAGAGCTTACACCATCAGAGGCTTACACCATCAGAGGCTTACACCATCAAAAGCTTACACCATCAGAGGCTTACACCATTACGTACTTACACCATTAAGAGTTTACACCATTAGAGGCTTACACCATCAAGACGTACACCATTAGAGGGTTACACCATCAAGAGCTTTCACCATCAGAGGCTTACACCATCAAGAGCTTACACCATCATGAGCTTAGACCATCAGAGGCTTACACCATTAAGTACTTACACTATCAAGAGCTTACACCATTAGAGGCTTACACCATTTGAGGCTTACACCATTAGATGGTTACACCATTACAGGCTTACACCATTAAGTACTTACACCATCAAGAGCTTACACCATTAGAGGCTTACACCATTAGAGACTTACACCATTAGAGGCTTACACCATTAGAGGGTTACACCATTACAGGGTTACACCATTAGAGGCTTATACCATCAGAGTCTTACACCATCAAAAGCTTACACCATCAAGACTTACACCATCAAGAGCTTACACCACTAGAGGGTTACACAATTAGAGGCTCTCACCATTAGAGGGTTACACCATTAGAAGGTTACACCGTCAAGACTTGCACAATCAAGACTTACACCATCAGATGGTTACACCATCAAGAGCTTACACCATCAAGACTAACACCATTAAAACTTACACCATCAAAACTTACACCATCAAAAGTTGCAACAGCAAGGGCTTACATCAATATGGGCTTACAACAACCAAGACTTACAACAGCAAATCTTCCAACAACAACGGCTCACAATAAAGACTTACACCATCAAGAGCTTACACCATCAAAAGCTTACACCATCAGAGGCTTACACCATCAAGAGCTTTCACCATCAGAGGCTTACACGATCAAGAGCTTATACCATCATGAGCTTAGACCATCAGAGGCTTACACCATTAAGTACTTACACCATCAAGAGCTTACACCATTGGAGGCTTACACCATTTGAGGCTTACACCATTAGATGGTTACACCATTAGAGGCTTACACCATTAAGTACTTCCACCATCAAGAGCTTACACCATTAGAGGCTTACACCATTAGAGACTTACACCATTAGAGGCTTACACCATTAGAGGGTTACACCATTACAGTGTTACACCATTAGAGGCTTATACCATCAGAGTCTTACACCATCAAGAGCTTACACCATCAAGATTTACACCATAAAGACTTCCACCATGAGAGGCTTACACCGTCAAGTCCTTACACCATCAAGAGCTTACACCATCAAAGGCTTACACCATAAAGAGCTTACACCATCAGAGGCTTACACCATCAAAAGCTTACACTATCAGAGGCTTACACCATTACGTACTTACACCATTAAGAGCTTACACCAATAGAGGCTTACACCATCAAGACGTACACCCTTAGAGGGTTACAACATCAAAACTTACACCATTAGAGGGTTACACCATAAAGACTTACACCATAAAGACTTACACCAATAGAGGCTTACCCCATCAAGAACTTACACTATCAAGAGCTTACACCGTCAAGACTTACACCATCAGATGGTTACACCATCAAGAGCTTACACCATCAAGACTAACACCATTAAAACTTACACCATCAAAACTTACACCATCAAAACTTGCACCATCAAGAGCTTACACAATGAAGACTTACACCATTACAGGGTTACACCATCAAGACTTACACCATTAAGACTTACACCATCAAGAGCTTACACCATCAAAAGCTTACACCATCAAGACTTACACCATCAAGAGCTTACACCACTAGAGGGTTACACAATTAGAGGCGCACACCATTAGAGGGTTACACCATTAGAAGGTTACACCGTCAAGACTTGCACAATCAAGACTTACACCATCAGATGGGTACACCATCAAGAGCTTACACCATCAAGACTAACACCATTAAAACTTACACCATCAAAACTTACACCATCAAAACTTGCACCATCAAGAGCTTACACAATGAAGACTTACACCATTAGAGGGTTACACAATCAAGAGCTTGCACCTTCAAGACCTATACCATCAAGACGTACACCATCAAGACTTACACCATCAAGACTTACACCATCAAGAGCTTACACCATTTCAGGGTTACACCATCAAGACTTACCCCATTAGAGGCTTACACCATTAGAGGGTAACACCAATTAGATGGTTACACCATCAAGATTTACACCATCAAGAGCTTACACCATCAAGACTTACACCATCAAGACTTACACCATCAAGAGCTTATACCATCAAGACTTACACCATCAAGAGCTTATACCATTAAGAGCTTACACCATCAAGACTTACACCATTAGAGGCTTACACTTTTAGAGGGTAACACTATCAAGACTTACACCATCAAGAGCTTACACCATCAAGAGCTTACACTATCAAGAGCTTACACCATCAGAGGCTTACACCACTAAGAGCTTACACCATTAAGACTTACACCATTAAGACTTACACCATTAAAGAGTTACACCATCAAGAGCTTAGACCATCAAGAGCTTACACCTTCAAGAGCGTACACCATCAATAGCTTACACCATTAGAGGGTTACACCATCAGGAATTACACCATTAGAGGGTTACAACATCAAGAGCTTACACCATTAGAGGCTTACACCATTAAGAGCTGACACCATCAAGAGCTTACAGCATCAATACTTACACCATTAGAGGGTTACACCATCAGGAGCTTACACGATTAGAGGGTTACACCATCAAGAGCTTACAGCATCAGGACTTACACCATCAAGAGCTTACACCATCAAGAGCTTACACCACCAAACCAAGAGCTTACACCATTAGAGGGTTACACCATCAAGAGCTTACACCATCAAGAGCTTACACCATCTAGATTTACACCATCAGAGGCTTACACCATTAAGTACTTACACCATCAAGAGCTTACACCATCAATAGCTTACACCATCAAGAGCTTACACCATCAAGACCGTACACCATCAAGAGCTTACACCATCAAGAGCTTACATCAACAGAGGTTTAAACCATTAAGTACTTACACTATCAAGAGCTTACACCATCAAGAGCTTACACCATCAAGAGCTTACACCATCAAGAACTTACACCATCAAGAGCTTACACCATTAGAGGGTTACACCATCAAGAATTTACACCATCAAGAGCTTACACCATCTAGACTTACACCATCAGAGGCTTACAACATAAAGTACTTACACCATCAAGAGCTTACACCATCAGAGACTTACACCATCAAGTACTTACACCAAAAAAGCCTTACAAAACTACTTGATCTGAAAGAAGAGAATTTCAACCCCTCGGAGCCATGTAGCAAATGTGATCAGAGTATGGCTAAAGTAAGTCAGATCGGGGCCATACTCACATTCAGCAATATGCTTGGCATTCTCTTCCTTCAGATTACCGATTACACCTTTTAACACCCCTGTAAAATATTGATTGATGAGAAAAGCTATATTATCATCATCCTGTGCCTTGCAGTCTATCTCTAATGTATTTATCCATTTTCATTTGTCAATTGTGTTCAGTTCAGTTCAGTTCATCCCATAACCCATCAGGTCGTTGGGGCACACATGAGACACTCCCAAAGTCCCACGCTATCCCTCTCTGTCTGTCGCCGCCTGTCGTATCTCACCGGGACGAAGGCCTGACCACTCAGTGATGTTGTCCACCCATCTCTTCCTTGGACGTCCTCGCCCTCTCTGTCCCGGTACAGAACCAAAGAGTATCGAGTTGGTAATTCCGTTGGACTTCGACACATGCCCGCACCAGGCTATCTTTCGTCTTTTAATAGTTGTAAACAGATCTTCAAAAGGACAAATGGCGTCTTCAACTCTGAGACGTATTTCTACGTTCGTGACACGATCTTTATAAGTAATATTTAGGAGTTTCCTATAGCACCTCATTTTCATTGCATGTATTCTGCCCTGGATATCTACTGTAATGGTCCAGGTCTCACAGGCATACAGAAATATTGATAGCACCAGAGAGCGCATTAGTCCAACTTTTATGCCGAGGGCGAGTCGCTTGTCTTGCCATATAGGTTTCAGCCTAGTCAGCGTCGCTGTTGTTTGTGCTATTCTTGCAATTACCTCTGGCTTCGATCCCTCTTCACTGATCAATGATCCCAGATATTTGAAACGTTTTACCACCTCAAGTTCCTGCCAATTTGCCTCTATTACAGATTTAAACCCTGCTATGTTATTGGTCATGAGCTTTGTTTTATCTGCATTTATTTCCATACCAAAACTCAAGGCCGCTCTATCCAAGCTACCAATCAACTCCTGGAGTTCCCTTTCTGTGCCTGCCAATACATCAATATCATCAGCAAATCGGAAGTTTGTGATAAGCCTGTCACCTATTTGAACCGTGCCAACATGTTCTCTTAAGGTCGTCTACATTATTCTCTTCAAGAATATATTGAAGAGTGTGAGGGAGAGTATACATCCCTGTCTCACACCCGTGCTCTATTACTTTTAGGTGGCCCATATACCATGAGCCAGTCATGGGAAAAATAAATACAAATGGCGGACAACATTGTTAGTGCTTGCATGGAACAGCGTGTTGTGATGAAGTTTCTTGTGAAAGAGGGTGTGAAACCTGCGGAAATTTATAGAAGACAGCAATCACAATACGGTGAAGAGATACTAGACCGCATTTAGACATTTGAGTGTAGTAAATGTTTTAGAGAAGGCCGTACACCCGTGAGTGATGATCCAGGTCGTGGTTGCTCTCGACAAACCACAATCATTTCTGTGAATATCCAGATTGAGGAACGCCTTATCCCGGAAAATCGACGCACAGCCTGTAGCGAAAATGGACAAGCGGCAACTCTTTCTCTAGCTACGATAAACACTATTTTTCATGAACATTTGCAGTTTCAGAAGGTTATTGCACGTTGGGTTTGTGCACGTTAGGTTAGTGCACGTTGGGTTAGTGCACTTTAAGTTAGTGCACGTTGGGTTAATGCACGTTAGGTTAGTTTACGCTAGGTTAGTGCACGTTAGGTTAGTGCACGTTGGGTTAGTGCACGTTAGGTTAGTGCACGTTGGGTTAGTGCACGTTAGGTTTGTGCACGTTAGGATTGATCACAAAGGGAGTCCTGCTCCTACAATATAACGCTCGACCTCATACGGATCACCGCACTATGTGCCATCTGCAGCAACTCGACTGGGAGGTATTGTCAAATCCACCTTACAGCCCAGACCTCGCAATGTTCTTATGTTCAGAACCCCTAAATGAAGTCCTGTGAAGTCAGCGTTTCAGCACTGACGACCAAGTAGAACATACTAACCCGCATTGGTTCAGACATATTGACAAATCTGTTCACGCTTAAGCTTTCAAGAATTACATGAACGCTGGGATAAGTACATGAACACCGGGATAAGTGCATGAACACTGGGATAAGTGCATGAACACTGAGATAAGTGCTAAAACGTTAAGTGCATGAACGCTGGGATAAGTGCATGAACACTGGGATAAGTGCATGAACACTGGGATAAGTGCTAAAACGTTAAGTGCATGAACGCTGGGATAAGTGCATGAACACTGGAATAAGTGCATAAACACTGGGATAAGTGCTAAAACGTTAAGTGCATGAACGCTAGGATAAGTGCATGAACGCTGGGATAAGTGCATGAACACTGGGATAAGTGCATGAACGCTGGGATAAGTGCATGAACACTGGGATAAGTGCTAAAATGTTGAGTGCATGAACACTGGGATAAGTGCTAAAACGTTAAGTGCATGAACGCTGGGATAAGTGCATCAACACTGGGATAAGTGCATGAACACTGAGATAAGTGCATGAACGCTGGGATAAGTGCATGAACACTGGCATAAGTGCTAAAACGTTAAGTGCATGAACGCTGGGATAAGTGCATGAACACTGGGATAAGTGCATGAACACTGGGATAAGTGCTAAAACGTTAAGTGCATGAACGCTGGGATAAGTGCATGAACACTGGGATAAGTGCTAAAACGTTAAGTGCATGAACGCTGGGATAAGTGCATGAACGCTGGGATAAGTGCATGAACGCTGGGATAAGTGCATGAACACTGGGATAAGTGCTAAAACGTTAAGTGCATGAACGCTGGGATAAGTGCATGAACGCTGGGATAAGTGCATGAACGCTGGGATAAGTGCATGAACACTGGGATAAGTGCATGAACGCTGGGATAAGTGCATGAACACTGGGATAAGTGCTTAAACGTTAAGTGCATGAACGCTGGGATAAGTGCTAAAACGTTAAGGGCATGAACGCTGGGGTAAGTGCATGAACAATGGGTTAAGTGCATAAATGCTGGGATAAGTGCTAAAACGTTAAGTGCATGAACACTGGGATAAGTGCTAAAACGTTAAGTGCATGAACGCTGGGATAAGTGCATCAACAATGGGTTAAGTGCATGAATGCTGGGATAAGTGCTAAAATGTTAAGTGCATGAACACTGGGATAAGTACATGAACACTGGGATAAGTGCATGAACACTGGGATAAGTGCTAAAACGTTAAGTGCATGAACGCTGGGATAAGTGCTAAAACGTTAAGTGCAAAAATGCTGGGATAAGTGCCAAAAAAATGGGATAAGTGTATAAAAGCTCGTATACGTGCATAAACGCTGGGATAAATGAATAAACATTGCAGGAGATTATATCGAAAAAGTTTTGGCATTTTGACTACCTGCCAAAAAAAGAATGTTTTCCTGACCTAAAAAATTCCCGGTTTGACATGAACTCCCCATGCAGTTACCAATGGTCGAGGGCAAGTGTGTTTTACTCAACGGAGATCCCAGGCCCGTTCATATGAATACGCTCGGTGATGTTGTTTGGCGCCGGACATCATAATAATACACGATGGACGGTCATTAAGTAATAGCAATTCTCTTTTTAACATTTTTACAAATAGTGCGAATAAGAAATTTGTTGTGTCTTATTATTTTTCGATATAGTCCCCGTGCCTGGACAAACACTTTGCCCACCTGTTCACTAGCTTGTGGATGTCGTATAGCAAAAACGTCTTTTGGTGTGACATTTAAACACATTTTCACTCGATTACCTTCTTTATCATCTGCGTTGAGACCCATCTGCTACACACTTTCCTAAAACCGAGTTCATCATGAAAAATTATGTGCTCCGATCCATACATCATGTTGAATTCTACGGCTAATTCATCAATAGTGTGTTGCTTGTTGCCACGGACCAGCTGGTCGATCTGCTGTTTCACTGTGGTAGTTGCCACACTTGCCGGTCTCCCATGCCGCTGTTCATCAATAACGTTTTGTCTTTCATTTCGAAATCCGTCTACCCATTATTGCACTTTCCTACGACCAAAACAACTGTTTCATACTGAGCATAATTTTTTTTGTTAGATTTCAGATGTTTTAATGAGATCAAGATGCTGAGCAGCGCATGAGCTGCAGGGGTCAGCGACCCATAGCTTACTGCTAGCGTCAGGGCCAGCGAACCATAGCTGCAAAGACCCTTCTACACCTCCACGCGATGATCTTGGATAACAGGCTGCAGCAGGGCAGACTGGCTAAGGAGAAGGAATCGAAGAGGGAATGCTAACCCGGTACTCAAAAAATGCTAGCTGAAGTAGGATGTGTTGGACCGAAAGGTGCAAATATCGCAGCCAAGCTGTAAACTACAACACAACGCATTCCGTTCTCTGGACTACATTCTGCTACTTACCCTTTCAGGGTTTGGTAGTGAGAGATTGAGAACGAAAGAAGAAGAAGAAGAAGAAGATGTTTTAACACTCTCTGACCACACATAACGAATAATGCCTAGTGGTTCGTTCCACGATGCAAATCGACAGTATTGCGGTCATTTTGTACGCTATATTGCGCTTGTGCATCATGCTCAATCATCACAATTCTACACAGAATATTGTTAAAGAGCCATTTTGTGTCCTGAAATAACGGTTCCACTCTACATATTCGTCCATGCACTTTATAATAAAATAGCTGTTACTTAATTAATGTCCCGCGTATATTAACATATGAAGATGCAATCACAAGGACAGACAAATGGTATTGAAAAACACAAGATGTATAGGCTGAAGAAAAAAAGAAGATGATCAGAACGATGAAGGGAGAGTCAGTCTTACTTTCTTTATCTTCGAAGTCCTTCTTTATTTGTGTCACTTCCTTCAGCAGTTTATCCTTTACTTGATTGAGTTCCAGGTCAACTTCCGTTTTTACTTTACGTAGTTCAAGGCCAGTCTGTTTATTGACGTCATTCAGCTGCAAGCCAATCGCTTTCTTGAGGTTATTCGGATAATGGCCAGTCTGTGTTATAATTTGATTCAATTCACAGCGACGTCGTTCTGTTGTGATAATAGATAAACACACACAACTATCAACTAAGGGTAGGGTGTGACAAAGAATAAAATCCAGATAATAATCAAGTGGTCTGCAGGGGTCTTTGTGCATGAAAAGGACAAGAATAGCACCACTGTCTCATAGAGCGAATGTCGTAATAGGCGACTAACTGTGCAGCAAGGCATTACACCGGTCATGGTTAGGTGGTTTGTTTAGAGCAGCATAGATGGCGCCTAACAGTATGCGAGTCTACTTTGCTCTAGTGTTTGAGTCTATTAAGATATTCCGTACGTGCTTGTCGCAACGCAGCGGAGTATTAAGCTCCTCGAGGTTAGCCCGCTAAGAAGTAACCCTTTTGCTGGCTACATCCAGCTCATACCAGAGCAGTGACCTGCACATGGGTATCTGCCCCTGTACAAGTACAGGTCGACTCAGAATGACAGCATAGACAAAGTTTGCAGAGATGGACAGTTAAAGATCTTCAGACAGAAAAGGAGATTGCAGACTCAAGGCTGTGTGTCTTAGAAAGCCCACAGAACATATTCTCCTGAACTACTTATACATACCAACGAGAGGCAGCCTGGCCCCAGGGGATGGGTGACCCTACCCGAAAAGAGATAGGGATCATCGAAGAAAAAGAAGAAAAGGAATAAGATGAGGAAGATGAAAGGAGGAAGAAGAAAAAAAAGAAGAGGAAGAAGAAGAGGAGGAAGAAGAAGAAGAAAAAAGAAGAAGAAAACGAAGAGGAAAAAAAAAGAAGAAGAAAATAAAGAAGATGAAAAAAGCAGAAGAACAAGAAGAAGAAGAACAATAAAAAACAAGAACAAGAAGGAGAAAAAAAAAGAACAAGAACCTAAAAAAGAACAAGAATAAGAAGAAGAAGAAGAAGAAGAAGAAGAAGAAGAAGAAGAAGAAGAAGAATAAGAAGGAGAAGAAGAAGAAAAAGAAGAACAAGAAAACGAAGAACAAGAAAAAGAAGAAAAGAAGAAGAAGAGGAACAACAACAAGAAGAAGGGGAAGAAAAAGAGTACGAAGAAGAAGAAGAAGAAGAAAAAGAAGAAGAAGAAGAAGAAGAAGAAGAAGCAGAAGAAGAAAAAGAAGAAGAAAAGGAACAACAACAATGAGAAGGAAAAGACCAAGAAAAAGAAAGACAACTCACCCAACACTCTGTTCAGCTCAGTTATTAACTTTGTTTTGTTCAGACTTTCCTTCTCAACTAGAGCCTTTTGTTCTGTGATTGCTATCACTGAAAATGGTCAATATGTTCATCATAATCTTTGAAAGTCACATTACTGTGTTCTGTGTCTATTGAATTCTGGATTACATTTCTATGCCAAGAACTTTTTTATTGCTGTTGAAACATTTACTTCAAAATGATAAACTTGATATTACATTTCTATGTTGAAAAATGTGTATACTTTTGTTGAAACGTTTACTTCAAAATGATAAACTTGATATTACATTTCTATGTTGAAAAATGTGTATACTTTTGTTGAAACATTTACTTCCAAATGGTAAACTTGATATTACATTTCTATGTTGAAAAATGTGTATACTTTTGTTGAAACGTTTACTTCAAAATGGTAAACTTGATATTTCATTTCTATGTTGAAAAATGTGTATACTTTTGTTGAAACATTTACTTCAAAATGATAAACTTGATATTACATTTCTATGTTGAAAAATGTGTATACTTTTGTTGAAACGTTTACTTCAAAATGGTAAACTTGATATTACATTTCTATGCTGTAAACTTGTATACTTTTGTTGAAATGTTTAACTTACAACAAGACTTACAGCAACAAGAGCTTACACGAACGAGGGCTTACACGACCAAGGGCTTACACCATCAATGACGTACATCAACAAGGGCGTACACCATCAAGTACTTACACCAAAAAAAGCATTACAAGAACCCCTAAGAGAAGAAATGTCAGCCCCTCTGACGCCTTGTAGCAAATGTGATCATAAAATGGCTAAAGTAAATCAGATCGGTGCCATACTCACTTTCAGCAATATGCTTGGCATGTTCTTCCTTCAGATTCCTGATAACACCTTTTAACTCTTCTGAAAAATATTCATTGAAGAGAAACGCTATATTATCATCATCCTGTGCCATGCAGAATGGTATATGTGGTGAATAAACTTCACAACTGTCTATCTCTAATGTGTGTATTCGTTTTAATTTGTCAATTGTGTACGATATTTATATAATCTGTCGAGCATCTTATATCTGACGAACTCTGAGCTTTCGCAAGTAATTTTCACTGTTTTCAATATGTGTTTCGAATCGACTTTTCAAAACGCAAATCGACACACAAACGAGAACTATTTGATCTTTGCATATATCTACTATTTGTAGCCTTCAGCTCCACCATGACAGCAAAACGCCATAAAAGACACCAGACTACGTGCGGAAATCTTCGACTCGGTAAACTGCACACGAGGCAGGTTTTTCTCTGGGTACGGTGAACACAATTATTCTTGAACATTTTCATTTTTTGAAGGTTGGTGCACGTGGTGTTTGATCACAGTGGGCGTCCTGCACCTGTATGATAACGTTCGACCTCATATACTCACCGCACTATGCGCCATCTGCAGTAACTATGCTGGAATGTATTGCCACATCTACCCTACACCACAGAACCTCGCTCCAATCCATTTCAACCTGTTTGAACTCCTAAAAGAATTTCTGGGAGGTCAGCATTTCAGCACCGATAACAAAGTGAAACAGACATTTCAGGAACGGTTCATACATACTGACAAATCTTTCTACGCTGAAGCTTTTCAAGCATTACGTCAATACTTGGAGCAAGAGCATAAACGTTGCAGGAGATTATTTTGAAAAATAAATGTCATTTCGAATACTTGAAAAAATAATTTTATTTACAAAAAAGTACCGGTTTAACTTGAACGCCTCTCATAGTTACTAATGGTCGAGTGTGCTTAACTCAGCGGAGATCAAAGGCACGTTCATATGGACACGCTTGATGATGTTCTTTGGCGCCGGAAATGAAAAGTCACACGATGGACAGTCATTAAGTTACAATAATTGTTTAAATAATATTTTTACAAAATGTGCAAACAAGAAATTATTTGTGTCTTATTATTTTCAGACATTTCCCCCTTGCCTGGACACACACTTTGCCCACCTGTTCACTAGCTTGTACATGCCTTCTAGAAAAAATGTCTTTTGGTGTGACATTTAATCAAAGTTTCACTCCATTACCTCGTTGTCATCTGTCTTGGGACCCACATGCTACGCACGTTCCTATAATAGAGTTAATCATAAACAATCTTGTACGCAGAGGCGCGACCCTTGTTGAATTATACTGCTATTTCATTAATTGTGTCTTGTTTGTTGCCACGGACCAACCGGTCGACCTGCTGTTCACTATGTCAGTTGACACGCATGCTAGTCTTCCACGGCGATGTTCATAAATAACGTCTTGGCTTCCGTTTTGAAATTGTACTACTCAGTAATGCACTCTCCTCTGACTCAAACAACTGTTTCATACTGAGCCTTCATTTCTTTGTAGATTTCAGAAGTTTTCCTTTCCGCTGACCACAACAAAACGAATAACCCCTGGACGTTCTTCTACGGTGCCAATCGACAGTGTGACGGTCATGTTGTACTTTATATTGCTGTGTATACTGTATTGTGTATACTGCTCGATCGTCACAATCTTACACGGAGTATTCCTAAAGTGGCATTTTGTGTCCTGAAATAACGGTTCCACTCTACATGCACTTTATAATAAAATATCTGTTACTTAATGACTGTCCCGCGTATATTAACATATGAAGATGCAATCACAAGGACAGACAAATGGTATTGAAAAACACAAGATGTATAGGCTGAAGAAAAAAAGAAGATGATCAGAACGATGAAGGTAGAGTCAGTCTTACTTTCTTTATCTTCGAAGTCCTTCTTTATTTGTGTCACTTCCTTCAGCAGTTTATCCTTTACTTGATTGAGTTCCAGGTCAACTTCCGTTTTTACTTTACGTAGTTCAAGGCCAATCTGTTTATTGACGTCATTCAGCTGCAAGCCAATCGCTTTCTTGAGGTTATTTGGATAATGGCCAGTCTGTGGTATAACTTGATTCAGTTCACATCGAAGTCGTTCTGGTGTGGTAATAGATAAACATACACAACTATAACCTAAGGGTAGGATGTGACAAAGAATAAAAACCAGATAATGATAGCATAGTCAAACATGGCAGAGATGGACACACACACAGATCTTCAAACTCAGAACGGGGCATTGATCTGGGGTAGTTGTCTCGCCGCAGCGACTCAATTTCAACCAGTGTTCGTAAAGCGATCTCAGTCCCGCCAGGCGGAGCGATAGCGCGGGCTTGCGGAAAACGCTCGCCTGCCTTTCCCCGTAGTGCGAATTGGGTGCGGTTTGTGGTAGTGGCTCCTCCACCGAGGTGCGCTAGTCTGGTCCGTATCAGGAAACGTGGTCCGTCCCTGGTGATTTATCTAAGGCTTATAGCAGAGCTCGACAGTACGTCTCGCTGGTGGTCCGACTCTCGCAAAGAGCTTGTGACCGGCAAATGGAAAGCAGGAATCGTTGCCTCGAGGCCCTGCGTTCTCCCTACGGAGAAGGGCAGGCCGGCAGGCCAAATTGTGTCTCTAGTCCCAGTGAAATTCATCGCCGAGGTCGTTGGGATCCGTTCTGCACAGAGCGCTGCCATCCCTCCTCGAGCGAGCCCGGTCGGTCGGTCGTCTGGTGCGTGTGGGAGGCCCCTGTCCCGCGGTCCTAGGTCGACGGAGTGAGGGACGGGTGGAACAAACCGTCCGTCGGTCCCTGCGGCCGTCGTCCCAGCGAGGCTTTTTACACACCCTTCCTCCGCCGACCGGTGTGTGCTGTACGTACGTCTCCGACAGATATCTGGTTGATCCTGCCAGTAGTCATATGCTTGTCTCAAAGATTAAGCCATGCATGTCTAAGTTCACACTGTCTCACGGTGAAACCGCGAATGGCTCATTAAATCAGTCGAGGTTCCTTAGATGACACGATCCTACTTGGATAACTGTGGCAATTCTAGAGCTAATACATGCTTACCAAGCTCCGACCCTCGCGGAAAGAGCGCTTTTATTAGTTCAAAACCAATCGTCGTTTCCCCTCGCGGGGTTGCGGCGTCCCCACTGGTGACTCTGGATAACTTTGTGCTGATCGCATGGCCTCATGTGCCGGCGACGCATCTTTCAAATGTCTGCCCTATCAAATGTCGATGGTACGTAACATGCCTACCATGTTTGTAACGGGTAACGGGGAATCAGGGTTCGATTCCGGAGAGGGAGCATGAGAAACGGCTACCACATCCAAGGAAGGCAGCAGGCGCGCAACTTACCCACTCCCGGCACGAGGAGGTAGTGACGAAAAATAACAATACGGGACTCTTTCGAGGCCCCGTAATTGGAATGAGTACACTTTAAACCCTTTAACGAGGATCTATTGGAGGGCAAGTCTGGTGCCAGCAGCCGCGGTAATTCCAGCTCCAATAGCGTATATTAAAGTTGTTGCAGTTAAAAAGCTCGTAGTTGGATCTCAGGCGCAGGCGGGCGGTCCGGCTCGCGCCGGTTCACTGCCCGTTGTCTCCTGCCCTACCGTCTGCCGGCTCTCTCCCACGGGTGCTCTTCGCTGAGCGTCCTGGGTGGCCGGCGCTTTTACTTTGAAAAAATTAGAGTGTTCAAAGCAGGCCTCGGCTGCCTGAATAATGGTGCATGGAATAATGGAATAGGACCTCGGTTCTATTTTGTTGGTTTTCGGAACTGGAGGTAATTATTAACAGGGACAAACGGGGGCATTCGTATTGCGGCGTTAGAGGTGAAATTCTTGGATCGCCGCAAGACGAGCTACTGCGAAAGCATTTGTCAAGAATGTTTTCATTAATCAAGAACGAAAGTCAGAGGCGCGAAGACGATCAGATACCGTCGTAGTTCTGACCATAAACGATGCCGACTAGCTTCTTCTTCTTCTTCTGCGTACACAGTCAGACAGTAACCATTATTTTCTCGAAAAAAGCGGCGGTCATCCTGAGACTCTCGCCACTACCATAGAGCTTGTCTTGCAGTTCCACTGGCAATGGCCACTTCTGCTCTCTCTGATCCTCGTATGTCGGGCAGTTCTGCAGCAGATGTTCAGTGGTCATTTTACCAGTACCGCACGGGCATTCGTCGGTACACCCTATCTTCAATTTGTTGAAGAGGTGGTACCTCAGTCTGTTGTGGCCAGTGCGAAGTCTGAAGACAACGACCTGCTCTCTTCGGTTCAACTGGTAATAGGCATCGTTTTTGGTGTAACCAGTATGTTCGGTTTCCCATTTGGACATGTACCTGGCTTTGATAAGCCGTTTTGACTCTTCGTTGGTCATACTGGTATCTATTTGTGGTAGCCTTGCACCTTCTTTTGCCAGTCTGTCTGCCTCCTCGTTGCCTTGGATGTTGCAGTGTGACTGAACCCACTGTACCACTATCCTTTTTGGTGCGTACTGTTGGCACAGTTTGCAGAGTGCTGCTCTTAAGTCATTAAGCTCAGTGTTTTTCTGGCTTTTTAGCGCTGTGACAACTTCGAGAGCATCTGTCAGCAGGACTATATGGCTCTCATTTTCACTGTGTGTTACCATTTCTTCCACTGCCGCCCTCAGTGCCTCTGCCTCTGCTCTGAAATTGCTCGTGTACTTACCAGTAGCGAATGACAGTGTTATTTTTCTGCCATTTGGTAGGTTCAGGAATGCTCCTGCCCCTCCGTTCTGTGTAGTGTTTGTTACAGAACCGTCGGTGTATGCATGGGTCCAGTCCATGCTTGGGTAGCTTTTCGTTATGAAGCCGACTAGCGATCCGCAGGAGTTGCTTCGATGACTCTGCGGGCAGCTTCCGGGAAACCAAAGTGTTTGGGTTCCGGGGGAAGTATGGTTGCAAAGCTGAAACTTAAAGGAATTGACGGAAGGGCACCACCAGGAGTGGAGCCTGCGGCTTAATTTGACTCAACACGGCCAACACTGAAATGATTGACATGCCGAGACCACTCTTCTGGGGTCTAATATGGAACTGGTGCTGGACTTAGACCCCCAGAAATCTGGGGTTATGTCCCCTGTGGCTCGGTTTTGTCTGCATCCAGTGTTTTATAAAGGAATTGACGGAAGAGCACTATCAGGAGTGGAGCCTGAGACCTAAGTTAACTTACCACGCCAATACTGCAGAATGACTATCAAAAAGTACACCTTCGTGGGGTCTAATAGAGAACATGTGCTGGAATTAGACCCTCGAAAATTTTTGGGGCTACCCTTTAAGAAACTTGATTGTCTCGCTAAGGGAATTGACGGAAGGGCACCACCAGGTGTGGAACCTGCGGCTTAATTTGACTGAACACGCCAATACTGTAGAACAACTGACAAATCGAGAGCACTGCCGTTTGGGTCTAATAATGAACGTACGCTGGTACTAAACTCACGGACGACAAGTCAGCTCTCAAACACTCAAATGAAAGAACGCTACGGAAATCGTGTTTAACTCCCCAGAAACCGCAGATTTCAAATACCTGGTCATTGACAAACAAAAGCCCTCAATAAATTCGTCTGATCAAATAGTGAACGGGTGCTGGAAATAGATCTGAAGACAGGTCAGTTTTACCCTACAAATGACAGGGCGTTGCTACGGAAAACCAGCTCAAATCGAGAGGAGCCGCAGACACTTTGTTTCACGTACCAGGCTGATAAGCCAAGGGCGCGAGGCTACCATGTGGGGGATTACGGCCGAACCCTTGTAAGCCGCAATCCCGCCCAAAATCTCAGCACCACTGCAATGGGAGGCTCCTACATGCTCGGGACCTGGGGCTTGCGCCCCAGCCCTATCAGGTAGAGCCACAGTAAGAGGTCCTTGCCGCCCGCAAATCAAAGCGGGCGGACAACTGCTTGATACTCACCCTATACGGCGATGGGGTGCGAAAAACACCAACCAAAGACTTAGAACCTGGTCGGGGTGTCGAAAACAGTAGAGCAGCCACCACACTGTGAACTGTCAAGACTCAACCACTGACCATGAGAGTTGTCCGCACACCAGGCGATCAACATCTCTGTGACATTACCAGGCTTGTCCTCTGGCTAAATGCACTCCGGCTACGATATCTACCTCTGTACGTTATCAGCCATAACTATCATGCTGGACGCAGAAGAGATGCAGACCAGCGGACATTGCACACCTGCCCCACTGTGTCAACACCCCAGGTGGCGGGGAATGCTAGGCGTACCATCCCTGCATAGAAGCCAAGAAAATAAAGGGAAAAAGAGATACCCCACTCACATGCAAATGCTACGTTTCTGGCAGGACGTGACGATCCTGGGATACAGACACACTGGACTGCCTCTCTTCCGGGTAAACCAGTCCATCTCATATATCACATATCATCATTGCACCCTATAGACACGAGTAGTGAAGACTCGATAGTCTGGTAAGACAACTTCCATAGGAGAGAAAACTCTGATCGTAAACAACTGCTGCCTTGCAGATAGGCTGGGGACAGCCAAAGGCTAAGGAGGGCATCCCTACAGAAACGCCTGTTGAAATCGGATGCACGGGGCCGCAAGCCTAACAAAACAGTGCAACGTAAATCACAGTATGATGGCAGTACAACCTATTCGAAAAACGTATGGCGCTCATCCTGAGGAGTCCCGCCAGGCAGCGATAGCGCCGGGCCCCAAGCCTCGAAGGGGCCCACCCTTGACTACTGGTGGTCACCCACCCATGTGTCGTGGAGTCAAGGCACATGGCTATGGGGAAACGACTATTGGCCAAAACCTCAAGACCCTCAAAATATTACAGTGGAATGCGGAGGGAGTCATTATCAAAAAAAATTCCCTAACACACCACCTGCATGAAGGTAAGATTGACGTGGCATGTATCCCGGAAACGCACCTCAACAATAACCATAAATTCTCAATCAGAGGATACCAGACATTCCGTCTAGATAGAGAAGGCCACAAAGGAGGGGTCCTGATACTGACCAGAAACAGCATACCGAGTAGCGCGGTACCTGGCAATCACACCGGACAAGCAGAAATTGTAGGAGTTGACATAATGGCTCAAGAGACGAAGCTCCGCATTTTCAATCTGTACGGACCACTAAACAGAGACCTATCGCTCTCGAGTATGGAGGTCAGAGACTCCAACTGCATAGTGGTTGGAGATTTCAACAGCCACTCGGAGAGATGGGGATACTCTGACACAGACAGCAGAGGTGACGAAGTGGAAGATTGGGAGATAGATGCAAATCTCTCCCTAATCAATAGGCCGGAGGATAGCCCTAGCTTCTATTCAAGAACATGGCATACCACCTCGACTCCAGATTTGGCCTTCTCCACACAGGACATACACTATAAAATAGACCGCCAGGTGCTAAACCAACTGGCAGGTAGCGACCACAGGCCGATCAGACTAACCATTGACATGGAAGTAGGCCCACAGGAAACAAAACCGCTCCCACGTTGGAATTACAAACGAGCCGACTGGGACAGATTTGCAATCCTGACAGATGGGCTGTGTGAAACCATCAACACACGAAACACCAAAATGAAGCCCATGGTAGAGAGCCTAAGCAAGGCAATAATGCAAGCCGCTACTGAAACCATCCCAAGAGGAGCTAGGAAAAACTATAAGCCCTACTGGAATGATGAGTTACAGAAAGTGGAAGATGCAGTAACAAATGCTAGGAACATGGCAGAACGAGAAAAATCCGTGGAGGCAAACATCGCCCTCAAAGCCGCCGCGGCGAAGTACAAACACACTCTCAAGCAAACAGCAAGAGAAAGTTGGAAAAATAAAACTGAAAGTTTAAACCTGGACAAAGAAGGGAACAAGCTATGGAAGCTAGTCAGAGCCATGAATGACGAAACCCCGTCAAATAAACAAATTACTATCAAGCAAGGCGAGAACTTGATCACAGGTAAGAAAGCCGCAAACGCCTTTGTCGATCTCTATGCCAGAGCAAACCACATCGAGGTCCCTGCAGAAAAGCATACAGACATTAGCGAAGAGCTAAAGGGACACGAAAACATAAATACGGCTCCTGAAGAGCACATGATGGCCAAACTAACAATGCGCGAAATGGAAGAGGCTATGAGAACACTAAAGAAAAGGAAATCTCCCGGAAAAGACGGGATAACAAACGAAATGCTGATGGGGCTGGGCCAAACAGCGAAGAAAAAACTACTATCAGTCCTGAACCAAAGCTGGAAAAGGGGTATTGTACCCCAGGCATGGAAAGATGCAATACTGGTACCAGTACCAAAAACAGGAAAGGATAAAACAGATCCAAATGGATACAGGCCTATAAGCCTACTGAGCTGTGTCGGCAAGCTGATGGAACGGATGATAAACACCAGACTGATGTGGCATCTGGAAGAAAAACGAATACTAATTCCACAGCAAGCCGGCTTTAGACAGCACAGATCCACTGAGGACCAGGTCATCCTCATAGCCCAGGAGATAGAAGATGCCTATCAGGCACAGAAACACACAGTAGCTGTTTGGGTGGATCTGGAAAAGGCATTTGACAAAGTCTGGAAGGATGGACTTAGAGTCAAGCTAAGAAGAAGTGATGTCTGTGGGAAGATGTACAAGTGGATCAACCACTACCTCAAACAAAGAACGGCCAGAGTCCAAGTACAAGGGCAGATGAGCAAAAAGGTGACACTCGAGCAGGGAGTACCCCAAGGGGGAGTATTGTCACCCACACTCTTCCTGGTATATATAAACGATATTACAGAAAATATACCAAGAACAGTCCATTGCTCAATGTTTGCAGACGATCTGGCTATGTGGACCTCTGAAAAGAATCTCACCATAGCAAGAAATCGGATGCAGACGGCCCTAACATCGCTGGAAGAGTGGGCGAACTCATGGCTGGTCAAAATAAACGAGGAGAAAACCACATGCACAATATTCTCGCTCTCATTAAAACCCCAAAGTACCAAATTAAGCCTAAATGGCAAAATCCTGCAGCCAAACGACAACCCAACCTATCTGGGAGTCACATTTGATCGGCGCATGACATGGAAAAGTCAGATTGAGAGAAACCGAATGAAAGCCAGAGAAAGAATGGCGATCATGAGGAAACTTGCTGGCACAAGCTGGGGAGCAGACGAAGGCATACTAAAGAAACTGTACACTGGAAGAGTGAGACCAGTTCTCGAGTATGGCATCGCGGCATGGACAACAGCAGCGAAGGCGAACTTCGATAAAGTTAACAAACTTCAAAACCAAGCCATGAGAATAATAACAGGTGGCATGAAGTCAACGCCAATTGTAGAACTTGAAAAGATTACACAACTGCAATCCATGACCGACAGAAGAGACTGCAGAGCCCAGCTGCAGTCAGAGAAACTCCGAAGACTGACGGACCACCCAATGTACCAGAGACTTAACAATTTGGGAACTGGGAAACTAAAGCGGAGAAACTTTGCAGAAATAGCCAAAGCAAAGATGCACGAAGATCCCATAAACGCACTAACAACACCAAAACCCATCACTACTGTACGAAAACCTACCTGGAGGCAGGATATATTTCCAGAGGTGGTAGAAAATATACCAGGTATTGCAAACAAAAACTGCCAGACTGAAAAAGAAAGGAGAGACACTACCCTAAGCTTCATAACGAAAAGCTACCCAAGCATGGACTGGACCCATGCATACACCGACGGTTATGTAACAAACACTACACAGAACGGAGGGGCAGGAGCATTCCTGAACCTACAAAATGGCAGAAAAATAACACTGTCATTCGCTACTGGTAAGTACACAAGCAATTTCAGAGCGGAGGCAGAGGCACTGAGGGCGGCAGTGGAAGAAATGGCAACACACAGTGAAAATGAGAGCCATATAGTCTTGCTGACAGATGCTCTCGCCGTAGTCACAGCGCTAAAAAACCAGAAAAACACTGAGCTTAATGACTTAAGAGCAGCACTCTGCAAACTGTGCCAGCTGTCCGCACCAAAAAGGGTAGTGGTACAGTGGGTTCCGTCACACTGCAACATCCAAGGCAACGAGGAGGCAGACAGACTGGCAAAAGAAGGTGCAAGGCTACCACAAACAGATACCAGTATGACGTCCGAAGAGTCAAAACGGCTTATCAAAGCCAGGTACATGACCAAATGGGAAACCGAACATACTGGTTACACCAAAAACGATGCCTATTACCAGTTGAACCGAAGAGAGCAGGTCGTTGTCTTCAGACTTCGCACTGGCCACAACAGACTGAGGTACCACCTATTCAACAAATTGAAGATAGGGTGTACCGACGAATGCCCGTGCGGTACTGGTAAAATGACCACTGAACATCTGCTGCAGAACTGCCCGACATACGGGGATCAGAGAGAGCAGATGTGGCCATTACCAGTGGAACTGCAAGACAAGCTTTATGGTAGTGGCGAGAGTCTCAGGATGACCGCCGCTTTTTTCGAAAAAATAATGGTTACTGTCTGACTGTGTACGCAGAAGAAGAAGAAGAAGAACGGGGCATTGCAGACTCAAGGCATACCTCCATAGAATGTGTCTGATATAGTCCACCGCTTACGATTTTGGAGTCCCCAAGCAGAAAGGCGAACATATTATGCAGGACTACCCTACTTATACAGACCAAAGACAGGCATCCAGGTCTCCCGGGGAGGCGGGGAAGGGTGTCGTGGCGTTGATTATGCTCGAAATGCTGTAAAACAGCAAAGAGGAAACTGCTATCAGTCCTGAACCAAAGCTGGAAAAGGGGCATTGTACCCCAGGCATGGAAAGACGCTGTACTTGTACCAGTACCAAAAAAAAGAAAAGACAAAACAGATCCAAATGGATACAGGCCTATTTGCCTACTGAGCTGTGTCGGCAAACTGATGGAACGTATGATAAACACCAGACTGATGTCGCATCTGGAAAAAAAACGAATACAAATTCCACAGCAAGCAGGCTTTAGACAGCACAGATCCACTGAGGACCAGGTCATCCTCATAGCCCAGGAAATAGAGGATGCCTACCAGGCACAGAAACACACAGTAGCGGTTTGGGTTTAACCTGGAAAAGGCATTTGACAAAGTCTGGAAAGACGGACTTAGAGTCAAGCTAAGGGGGTAAAGTATGTGGGAGAATGTACAAGTGGATCAACCACTACCTCAAAAAAAGAACGGCCAGAGTCCAAGTACAAGGGCAGATGAGCAAAAAGGTGACACTCGAGCAGGGAGTACCCCAAGTAGGAGTACTGTCACCCACACTTTTCCTGGTGTATATAAACGACATTACAGAGAATATACCAAGAAGAGTCCATAGCTCAATGTTTGCAGACGATCTGGCTATGTGGACATCTGAAAAGAATCTCACCATAGCAAGAAATCGGATGCAGCATGCCCTAACATCGCTGGAAGAGTGGGTGAACTCATGGCTGGTCAAAATAAACGACGAGAAAACCACATGTACAATATTCTCGCTTTCAATCAAACCCCAAAACACCAAATTAAGTCTAAATGGCAAATTCCTGCAGCCAAACAACAACCCAAACTATCTGGGAGTCATATTTGATCGGCGCATGACATGGAAAAGTCAGATCAAGAGAAACCGAATGAGAGCCAGAGAAAGAATGGCAATCATGAGGAAACTTGCTGGCACAAGCTGGGGAGCAGACGAAAGTATACTAAAGAAACTGTACACTGGAAGAGTGAGACCAGTTCTCGAGTATGGCATTGCGGCATGGACAACAGCAGCAAAGGCGAACTTCGATAAAGTTAGCAAACTTCAAAGCCAAGCCATGAGAGTTATAACAGGAGGCATGAAGTCAACGCCAATTGTAGAATTTGAAAAGATCACAAAACCGCAATCCATGACCGATAGAAGAGACTGCAGAGCCCAGCTGCAGTCAGAGAAACTCCGAAGACTGACTGACCATCCAATGCACCAGAGACTCAACAATTTGGGAAATGGGAAACTAAAGCGGAGAAACTTTGCAGAAATAGCCAAAGCAAAGATGCACGAAGATCCCATAAACGCACTAACAACACCAAAGCCCATCACCACTGTACGAAAACGTACCTTGGAGGCAGGATATATTTCCAGAGGTGGTAGAAAATATACCAGGTATTGGAAACAAAAACTGCCAGACTGAAAAAGAAAGGAGAGATACTACCCTAAGCTTTATATCGAAAAACTACCTGGACCCATGCATACACCGACGGTTCTGTTACAAACACAACACAGAACGGAGGGGCAGGAGCATTCCTGAACCTACCAAATGGCAGAAAAATAACACTGTCATTCGCTACTGGTAAGTACACAAGCAATTTCAGAGCGGAGGCAGAGGCACTGATGGCGGCAGTGGAAGAAATGGTGACACATAAAGAAAATGAAAGCCATACAGTCCTGCTTACAGATGCTCTCGCCGTAGTCACAGCGCTAAAAAGCCAGAAAAACACTGAGCTTAATGACTTTAGAGCAGTACTCTGTCAACTATTTTTTTGGGTACCGGATGTGTCTTCCCTCTGCAATTCTTATCCCTTATTCAGTCTACACTAGTCAAGGCTGTTTCCAGAACCGACCTTGGAGACGGAAAAGGGTCTTGAACCGCTATGGTTCGCCTACTGAGACGCAAGCAGTCATCTGTAAGACGTTGGCTGCTGTCATCTCATTCACTGCTGTATTCCTAAATTCATCTCATTCACTGCTGTATTTTTAAATTCATCCCATTCACTGCTGTATTCCTAAATTCATCTCATTCACTGCTGTATTCCTAAATTCATCTCATTCACTGCTGTATTCCTAAATTCATCTCATTCACTGCTGTATTCCTAAATGTATTCAAATTTGGTTATCTAGACTCGGCATTGGTTGCATACGGCAAGTGATAGAACGTGCACCTGGTCTGCTATCGCGTGTGACTTTGTGGACTCTAATCAGCAGAGACTTACAAGGGTTACAAGACTCATTTAGTAGCAGGCATATTGTACGTGTACTGTCCAAGTGGCTGAGCGGTTAGAGTAGTTATTTTGCACAACAATGTCACACATGCAGTTTAATAATAATAATGTTCGCTTAGGAGTCTGAGGCCCGTTGCGTCGGTTGGTCACATCCATTACCCACTGCTTAGGCATGGTTCCAGGCCTCGTCCATGGCGGAGGTGGAGGTTGGCCACATCAATGACCCACTGCTAAGGAGTGGTTCCAGGCTTCGTCCAGGGCAGAGGAGGAGGTTGATATCTGCTGGAGCCATACCGAACAGGGACGGCCTCTTCTGCGCCTCCAGCCGGTAGGGGGAGACTTTTGGCGCTGAGGAACTTGTGTAGTATCTTGTGGGAAAGGGTTACCTGGTCCAGGCGAACAACATGATCGAACAAAGAAACTGGGCGGCCGTCAAGTGTTTCTGAGATTTGGTGGAGGCATGTTTTAGTCATGACATCGGATGCCCAGGATACGCCGCTGGTCACGCATACGAAAGACTTTCAGACTAACCATGTCATGTTTCAGCAATGTCCATGTTTCAGAGCCGTAAAGCAGGACAGGGACCATGCAGGACTGGCAAATGCGAATTTTTGTCCAAAGGGAGATCTCGCCATTACTCTACACACGTCGGAGATGGTGCATAGCAGACGCACCTAGTCCGATCCGCCTTGACATTTCAGGACCTCTGCGCCCATCAGATGATATGTAGTTTACAATTATATAAATTGATATTTAACTTAAAACTGCTGTAGGCATAACACGAAGCGAGGCAACGTTACACCACCTTCTACAAAACAATAAGAAACATTCCATCTGTACGGAGATGTCCCTCTGTGGTATAGCCTTTACCATTGGTATTTACAATTTTGTTTAAACGTCTTCGCCTGGTTGCATTATTAGAACGCTTTTCCCTCGCAGAAAACATGTCAAGCATGGGAGGAATGAGACTAGCCTAGCGCTTGGCCTTCGCAACAAACATACTATGTATGTGAGGACGGGGAGAAGTAAATAGCATGTGTCTCGCAAAACGAGAAACAAAAACAAAAACATCCTGGCTTGTTTTCAGAAATCAACCAATCAAACGCTTGCCCTTACAACAAAGACATTATATTTGTTGAGAAGAGAACCAATCAGCCGATCATAAATGTTTTTCTTACCGCAAACCGGCCCCTGTGGTTGACCCAGCCACAACAATTGGAAAACACAAATCTGTGAAGTACAGGAAGTCGGTGTGATGCTGACCACACCATACACTATGTGCCGTCCGTTACAAAATAATATGGGCCTAACGCCATATTTCTTATGCGCCGCATGGCGTGACGGGATCTTTACCATAATCAGCCGCTTGTCCCTTACAACAAAGACATCATGGTTTGTTAAGAAATGAACCAATCAACAGCTTGCTCTTAGAACCAAAGACATCATATTTGTTAAGAAGAAACCAATCAATCGCTTGCTCCAAGAGTGAAAGACATTCTGTTTGCTAAGAAGGGAACCAATCAATTGTTTACTCCAAGAAGGAAAGGCATTGTATTTGATAAGAAGGGAACCAATCAACTTCTTCCATCAAAAAGCAAAAAATATCATGTTTAAGTGGGGTACAGGTCACCTCAGCGCGTAATACTAAACACCTATTAAAAGAAATTTACTAAAACTTCATTCGAAGTAACCCTTTTCGTTCTTCTCCTTGTCTTCATTGTGCTCCTTGTGAAGCATACAGCAACAACTACCTCCAATCGACGAACTAAGTGTGATCCTCCAGTGACTGTTTCTGTAACAACATGCTTTTACAAGATTAAGTAATAAAGTCAAGATATTTGCCATTGTAGCTACTCTACTATCAGGTTTAGAAGTTGTTAGAGACTTTAGTATACTAAGTCAAGGTTTGTCCCATAGTAGTTACACTACTGTCGGGGAATGAAGTTGTTAGAGACTTTAGTATACTAAGTCAAGGTTTTTCCTATAGTAGTTACACTACTGTCGGTGAATGAAGTTGTTAGAGACTTTAGTATACTAAGTCAAGGTTTGTCCCATAGATGTAACACTGCTGTCGGAGAATTAAGTTACTAGAGACTTCAGTATACTAGACCACAGCTTGTATGGGGTTAGGGTGAACAGTTCCTTGTCTTTTTCTCTGCGTGACATATGAAAGGTACCCGTTTACCGTTGGGTTGATTGGAGCGTAAAAGGCGAGTGCTCTACAACTACGCGAATCATTGGCCCTATAATCTACTAACCCATTATGAATTATGTGTGGGATCAAGATGCTGAACAGTGCATGGGATGTAACGGTCAGTCACCCAAGACTGACTGCTATCGTCAGGACCAGCGACCCAGAGAAGCCAAAACCCTTCTGCACCTCCACGCAGTGATCCTGGATAACAGGGTGCAACAGTCCAGACTGGCTAAGGAGAAGGGATCGCAGAGGAAAGGCTAATCCGGTACACGCAAGTTCCATGCTGAAGTCGGATGTGTCAGATCGAAATGTTTAAATGTCTGAGTCAATCTGTGAACTAAACATACACCGTATTCCGTTCTTCGGACTATATCCGGCTACTTGAAATGTCCTTTCTATATCCGGCTACTTGAAATGTCCTTTCTATATCCGGCTACTTGAAATGTCCTTTCTATATCCGGCTACTTGAAATGTCCTTTCTATATCCGGCTACTTGAAATGTCCTTTCTATATCCGGCTACTTGAAATGTCCTTTCTATATCCGGCTACTTGAAATATCCTTTCTATATCCGGCTACTTGAAATGTCCTTTCTATATCCGGCTACTTGAAATGTCCTTTCTATATCCGGCTACTTGAAATGTCCTTTCTATATCCGGCTACTTGAAATGTCCTTTCTATATCCGGCTACTTGAAATGTCCTTTCTATATCCGGCTACTTGAAATGTCCTTTCTATATCCGGCTACTTGAAATGTCCTTTCTATATCCGGCTACTTGAAATGTACTTTCTATATCCGGCTACTTGAAATGTCCTTCCCAGGACTTGGTAGCAGGAGTTTGAGAACGAACGTCGAAGAAGAAGAACATATATGTTAAATCTTTGGACGATACGATTGGGTGGTTCCAGTTAACGTGTGTTCACCATACGATTGGGTGGTTCCAGTTGACGTGTGTTCCACATACAATTGGGTGGTTCCAGTTGACGTGTGTTCACCATACGATTGAGTGGTTCCAGTTGAGGTGTGTTCACCATACGATTGAGTGGTTCCAGTTGAGGTGTGTTCACCATACGATTGAGTGGTTCCAGTTGACGTGTGTTCACCATACGATTGAGTAGTTCCAGTTGACGTGTGTTCACCAAACGATTGAGTGGTTTCAGTTGACGTGTGTTCACCATACGATTGGGTGGTTTCAGTTGACGTGTGTTCACCATACGATTGGGTGGTTCCAGTTGACGTGTGCTCACCATACGATTGAGTGGTTCTAGTTGACGTGTGCTCACCATACGATTGGGTGGTTCCAGTTGACGTGTGCTCACCATACGATTGAGTGGTTCCAGTTGACTTGTGTTTACTATAATTTACATATGTAAGTGTGTCTTTTTGCACCTCCTTTTAAACTTAACACTGACTCTTGGTAAAGTTTTTTTATAGTTCATAATAATGATATTTTGAGCAATTACCTTCACCTGGCGAGATGACATGATCCATATTTTTGGAATGTATATGTAGAATATAGAGATTTACAGTAATTATTGCATTTACCTGAATCTGACTAACGTGTATGATCAGTATGTTTCAACTAACCCTAACATGTCTGATCATTAAAATATTTGACCTAATCCTGACTAACATGTCTGATGACTATGTTTTCCCTTATCCTGACTAACATGTCTGACAAGTATGTTTTGCCTAACCCTGACTAACATGTCTGACCAGTATGTTCTGCCTGACCCTGACTAACATGTCTGACCAGTATATTTTGGCTGACCCTGACTAACATGTCTGACCAGTATGTTTTGCCTGACCCTGACTAACATGTCTGTCCAGTATGTTTTGCCTGACCCTGACTAACATGTCTGACCAGTATGTTTTGCCTGACCCTGACTAACATGTCTGTCCAGTATGTTTTGCCTGACCCTGACTAACATGTCTGACCAGTATGTTTTGCCTGACCCTGACTAACATGTCTGTCCAGTATGTTTTGCCTGACCCTGACTAACATGTCTGACCAGTATGTTTTGCCTGACCCTGACTAACATGTCTGTCCAGTATGTTTTGCCTGACCCTGACTAACATGTCTGACCAGTATGTTTTGCCTGACCCTGACTAACATGTCTGTCCAGTATGTTTTGCCTGACCCTGACTAACATGTCTGTCCAGTATGTTTTGCCTGACCCTGACTAACATGTCTGTCCAGTATGTTTTGCCTGACCCTGACTAACATGTCCGACCAGTATGTTTTGCCTGACCCTGACTAACATGTCTGTCCAGTATGTTTTGCCTGACCCTGACTAACATGTCTGTCCAGTATGTTTTGCCTGACCCTGACTAACATGTCTGTCCAGTATGTTTTGCCTGACCCTGACTAACATGTATGACCAGTATATTTTGGCTGACCCTGACTAACATGTCTGACCAGTATGTTTTGCCTGACCCTGACTAACATGTCTGTCCAGTATGTTTTGCCTAACCCTGACTAACATGTCTGACCAGTATGTTCTGCCTGACCCTGACTAACATGTCTGACCAGTATGTTCTGCCTGACCCTGACTAACATGTCTGACCAGTATATTTTGGCTGACCCTGACTAACATGTCTGACCAGTATGTTCTGCCTGACCCTGACTAACATGTCTGACCAGTATGTTCTGCCTGACCCTGACTAACATGTCTGACCAGTATATTTTGGCTGACCCTGACTAACATGTCTGACCAGTATGTTCTGCCTGACCCTGACTAACATGTCTGATCAGTATGTTTTGCCTGACCCTGACTAACATGTCTGACCAGTATGTTTTGCCTGACCCTGACTAACATGTCTGTCCAGTATGTTTTGCTTGACCAGACATTAGTCTCCTCTCCCGGTCCAAGGCGACAGTCACTAGACATTTGACATGGCTGGATGAACATGTGTAAATATTGCGGCACTTTTTATTTATAAAGACAAAAGCAAATGTTCTGTTCTGTTCTGTTCTGTTAAAAATCGACATCATTGCACCCACTCCCTCTCTGACAATAGCAAAGAGTGTAAATACTGATGGCTCTTGTAGTTCGCTGATTTTACACACTCCTCCTTCCTATCAGGAGCCCCTTCTCTGCTGGACCCACAGATGGTTTCAAAATCCTACAATCTGTGTATTCCTGATTTATCGACCACAGTGTCTCCATCCAAAAACCAGCTTTTTGCTTATCTCTAACACGTCTCCTCTGTACATTGCCAATGTCTCCACAGCGGGTGCCCTTGAGACCAGGATGCCAGCTCTTTCATTTTCCCAAACCCCAGAGAAGTCCCCAGAGGTTCGTGGCCTCTATATCTCCTTTCCACTCATGCCACAGCCAGAACTTCTGCATCTGTCGAATCAAGGATTGTGAGTCAGAGACGACTAGGGCCCTCATTAAAGAGGTCTCAAGTAGCCACCTCAGAGACGACTACGGCCCTCATTAAAGAGGTCTCAAGTAGCCACCTCAGAGACGACTACGGCCTTCATTAAAGAGGTCTCAAGTAGCCACCTCAGAGACGACTACGGCCCTCATTACGGAGGTCTCAAGGGGTCTACTCAGAGACGACTATGGCAGTCATTAGAGAGGTCTCAAGTAGCCACCTCAGAGACGACCAGCGCCCTCATTAAAGAGCTCTCAAGTAGCCACCTCTGAGACGACTACTACCCTCATTAAAGAGGTCTCAAGTATTTACCTCAGAGACGACTACTACCTTCATTAGAGAGGTCTCAAGAGGCCCCCTCAGCGACGACTACTACCCTCATTAAAGAGATCTCAAGTAGCCACCTCAGAGAGTAAGTCCCTGGATCGATCTTCATTCTGATACTGGATGTTGTTCTCAAGTATGCACCGTTTCTCTCGTCAACGATTCTGCCTCTCAATCTAAATAGATAAGCTTCAACCGGCTTCCCCACCACGTAACACAGATCTATCGGTGTGTGAGGATAAGAATCCTCAACACTTATAAATTAGTAGTTTTTCTTCGAAGTGGAGTAACTCGTTTCGGAATGATTTCGATGCCTGCCTGCCGACACGCAGGAGAGCCGATCGAATCCCCGGTAAGGCATATGTTGTTTTTCTGTTGGTTTTGAAATAAAATAAACATAGCCAGCACACGGCGAGGTGGCAGCAGTGTTGAAGCGGTCTGTAGTAGTCAGCCTAAACATACATCGACTACTTCAGCAATTTTTTTCACCGGTGCTTGATGCGGAGTCCCCTGCATCTCGTAGTCGCCTCCTAGTCGTCTTGTCCGTGACTTGCCACTGGGGTCGGGCTGCTCGAGACGAGAGAGTGAGGATAAAAAATTGCGCAGTCAATCCTTACTAAAAATAGCGCTAGCAAAATACATTATGCCATCATCGTCTACGATGGACGGCGGCCTTTGCCTTGCCTTCAGCAAATGGAATGAAGTCTTATTACATTTTATTGTCTGTTATCCTCGAAGTCTGCTTCCTCACAGCACCAGTTTCTGCATTCACTCCCTAGACTATTATTTAATGACTCTGTGGGATCAAGATGCTGAGCGGTGCATGAGCTGCAGTGGTCAGCGACCCATAGCTGACTGCTAGCGTCAGGGCCAGCGAACCAAAGCTGCAAAGACTCTTCTACACCTCCACGCGTTGTTCCTGGATAACAGTCTACAACAGAACAGACTGGCTAAGGAGAATGGATCGAAGAGGCAAGGCTAACCCAGTACTCAAACATGCTTTTTGGCTATGTCGGATGTGTCGGACTAAGGTGCAAATATCGGAATCAAGCTGTAAACTACGATACAATGCATTCCGTTCTCTGGACTACATGCGGACATCATCCTGCTACTCGAAAAGCCCTTTTCAGGGCTTGTTAACGGGAGTGAAAGAACGAAGAAGAAGATATCTCTTGGGATGTGAGTAGAGCTACTTGGACAACTTTTTTAAGGGCGCACAAAAGAGTAGCCTTACTCATCGTGGGCATTCATCATCATCATCTCCAATGGAATCCATTCCTCCCCTCCGTGTATGGTCTTTACAGTGGATACCTGAGCAATTCATGACATCCTTCTCAAAACAATCTGGTTCCATCGACAGCGACAATACGAGGCGTGTTCAATTAAACCGGCACTAACTGCACCAAGTAAACATACGTACGACACGCATGATGACGTTACTTTAGGTGTATACATCATATACCAACCGTCAATTTTGCTAAATTTCATTACCTTCCGACTCATAGTTTTGTTTTTTTCAGCAGACCTTTGAAAACATGGCGCATGTGATATGGAATCCGTCCAGAGTTGATTAGCGAGCGGTGATTCGGTTTCTAACAGTTGAAAGATATCGAGCAGTTGACATGCATCGTAGAATGCAGACAGTTATGGCGACAAACGTGTGTCAATCGTACGCTGCGGCGACGGTCTACCCCAAATGCTTCATCAATGTTATCGATGGCATCTTCTGATTTCAACAATATGCCCCTGACCTGGTCTCGGAAGATCTTTCTTTAACTCGCATCCTTCTTTAAACATCGTTGTCAGTTTCTTCACTGTTGTCTTTGACTCACATTTGTCACCATACACTAACTGCATTCTGGGATGATTTTCAACTGGTCGACATCATTTAGCTGTTATAAACCGATTGCTGATCAACTGTGGACGGATTTCTAATTCATTCCGATATGTTTTCAACGGTCTGCTGAGGAAACTATGAGTGGGAAGATAATCAAATTTTGCAAACTTGACGGTTGGTATGTACTGTTTACATCAGATGTGACGTAATCGTGCGCATCGTACGTATATTCAATAGGTGCAGTTTGGTCCGGTTTCACTTGAACACGCCTCGTATATATGCTAATAATATTTGTTAATAATAAATGCTAATAATATATGGTAATAATAATCATCATCAGGTGCTCTGCCGGCTAGCGTTGGCGACTTAACTTAACGTCTTTATACTGGCTTAGAAAACCCTGCAGAGTCTGTATACAACCAGTTACATTTACATCACCTTGCTCTAAAAGCTATGCGCATCCAGTTTATTCTTAAATGCATTAACTGTCCCTGCCTCCACTACCTCCCCTGGCAATGCATTCCAAGCAGACACCACTCTCTGACTAAAAAAATATCTCCTAATATCTAACCTGGACCTCTCTTTAGTCAGCTTGTAGCTATGCCCTCTTGTTATTGTAGATGGCTGTATTTTAAAAAACGTGTTATAGTCTAATTTATCGATTCCTCTGATCATCTTATAAACCTGTATTAAGTCACCACGAATTCTTCTCTCTTCGAGACACTGTAGGCAGGTTTTTCCGAGTCGTTCCTCATAACTATAATTCTGGAATCCGACTATCATCTGTGTCGCTCTTTTTTGTATTCTTTCTAGCATGTTTATGTCCCCTCTATGATAAGGACTCCACACTTGTACACAGTACTCCAATCTAGGTCTTCTTCTTCTTCTTCTTCGTACGCAGTCAGACAGTAACCATTATTTTGTCGAAAAAAGCGGCGGTCATCCTGATGCTGTCGCCACTGCCATAGAGCTTGTCTTGCAGTTCCACTGGTGATGGCCACATCTGCTCTCTCTGATCCTCGTATGTCGGGCAGTTCTGCAGCAGATGTTCAGCGGTCATTTTACCAGTACCGCACGGGCATTCGTCGGTACCACCAATCTTCAATTTGTTTAATAGGTGGTACCTCAGTCTTTTGTGGCCAGTGCGAAGTCTGAAGACAACGACCTGCTCTCTTTGGTTCAACTGGTAATAGGCATCGTTTTTGGTGTAACCAGTATGTTCGGTTTCCCATTTGGTCATGTATCTGGCTTTGATAAGCCATTTTGACTCTTCGTACGTCATACTAGTATCTGTTTGTGGTAGTCTTGCACCTTCTTTTGCCAGTCCATCTGCCTCCTCGTTGCCTTGGATGTTGCAGTGTGATGGGACCCACTGTACCACTACCCTTTTTGGTGCGGACTGCTGGCACAGTTTGCAGAGTGCTGCTCTTAAGTCATTAAGCTCAGTGTTTTTCTGGCTTTTTAGCGCTGTGACTACGGCGAGAGCATCTGTAAGCAGGACTATTTGGCTTTCATTTTCATTGTGTGTCAGCATTTCTTCCACTACCGCCCTCAGTGCCTCTGCCTCCGCTCTGAAATTGCTTGTGTACTTACCAGTAGCGAATGACAGTGTTATTTTTCTGCCATTTGGTAGGTTCAGGAATGCTCCTGCCCCTCCGTTCTGTGTAGTGTTTGTTACAGAACCGTCGGTGTATGCATGGGTCCAGTCCATGCTTGGGTAGCTTTTCGATATGAAGCTTAGGGTAGTATCTCTCCTTTCTTTTTCAGTCTGTCAGTTTTTTGTTTCCAATACCTGGTATATTCTCTACCACCTCTGGAAATATATCCTGCCTCCAGGTAGGTACTCGTACAGTAGTGATGGGTTTTGGTGTTGTTAGTGCGTTTATGGGATCTTCGTGCATCTTTGCTTTGGCTATTTCTACATAGTTTCTCCGCTTTAGTTTCCCATTTCCCAAATTGTTTGTCAGGTTTGTCAGTCTTCGGAGTTTCTCTGACTACAGCTGGGCTCTGTAGTCTCTTCTATCGGTCATGGATTGCAGTTTTGTAATCTTCTCAAGTTCTACAATTGGCGTTGACTTCATGCCTCCTGTTATAATTATCATGGCTTGGTTTTGAAGTTTGCTAACTTTATCGAAGTTCGCCTTTCCTGCTGTTGTCCATGCCGCTATGCCATACTCGAGCACTGGTCTCACTCTTCCAGTGTACAGTTTCTTTAGTATGCCTTCGTCTGCTCCCCTGCTTGTGCCAGCAAGTTTCCTCATGATTGCCATTCTTTCTCTGGCTCTCATTCGGTTTCTCTCGATCTGACTTTTCCATGTCATGCGCCGATCAAATGTGACTCCCAGATAGGTTACGTTGTCGTATGGCTGCAGGAATTTGCCATTTAGACTTAATTTGGTATTTTGGGGTTTTAATGAGAGCGAGAATATTGTGCATGTGGTTTTCTCCTCGTTTATTTTGACCAGCCATGAGTTCGCCCACTCTTCCAGCGATGTTAGGGCCGTCTGCATCCGATTTCTTCTATGGTGAGATTCTTTTCAGAGGTCCACATAGCCAGATCGTCTGCAAACATTGAGCTATGGACTCTTCTTGGTATATTCTCTGAAATGTCGTTTATATATACCAGGAAGAGTGTGGGTGACAGTACTCCCCCTTGGGGTACTCCCTGCTCGAGTGTCACCTTTTTGCTCATCTGCCCTTGTACTTGGACTCTGGCCGTTCTTTGTTTGAAGTAGTGGTTGATCCACTTGAACATTTTCCCACAAACATCACTTCTTCTTAGCTTGACTCTAAGTCCGTCTTTCCAGACTTTGTCAAATGCCTTTTCCAGATCCACCCAAACAGCTACTGTGTGTTTCTGTGCCTGGTAGGCATCTTCTATCTCCTGGGCTATGAGGATGACCTGGTCTTCAGTGGATCTGTGCTGTCTAAAGCCTGCTTGCTGTGGAATTAGTATTCGTTTTTCTTCCAGATGCGACATCAGTCTGGTGTTTATCATACGTTCCATCAGCTTGCCGACACAGCTCAGTAGGCTGATGGGCCTGTATCCATTTGGATCTGTTTTGTCCTTTCCTGTTTTTGGTACTGGTACCAGTATTGCGTCTTTCCATGCCTGGGGTACAATTCCCCTTTTCCAGCTTTGGTTCAGGACCGATAGCAGTTTCCTCTTCGCTGTTTTGCCCAGCCCCATCAGCATTTCGTTTGTTATCCTGTCTTTTCCGGGAGATTTCCTTTTCTTTAATGTTCTCATAGCCTCTTCCATTGTAATTATGTTCCATATTGGATCTACCCATGTGGATGACTGTACATTTATCTACATTAAACTCCATTTGCCAGCTTACACACCATTCTCGAATTTTATCTAAATCCGACATCAATATATCCACTTCCGCTTTAGATGAGACACTACTGCATAGTTTTGTGTCATCAGCAAATTTTGCAATCATGGATCTCATATCAATGTCCAAATCATTTATATATATCAAGAACATGGACAATGGACCTCCATCCATTTCTATCATGCCCTAAAAAGGATGACTGCCTTGTTCTGATCCTTACAATAAGTTGTCTTCGTGTATGTGCCTCCTCGAGTACTGTATCATTAACCGTCTTTGTAGGCCATGGGATCAGCAGCATCATTCTATAAAACCACATCTTCGTTGCTTCCAAAGATCTAAGCGCTTGCTTGCTATTTGTCCCCGATTCACTGCCATGTGTCACTACTGGTTCCACATACCATCCAAGGATTCTTTTTCTCAGTTCCAGCGACACGGTTTTGTTGCACAATATTCCTTTTGTGGTCTGGGAGACCAATTTTGTTTGGGCTATTCTACAGTTTATTTCATAATTGCATCTTCTATCTGATGTTATGTATGTGCCAATGTATTTAAACTTGTTAGCTTGTCTCAACCAGGTCCCCTTGACTTTGATGCACCTTTTTGAAGAGCCCGATTTCCTAGTCACTACCATCACCTCCGATTTCTTTTTATTTAAGCTGAGGCCTTTGTAATCACTTTGGTGAACTACCATGTCTACCATTTCCTGCAAGTCAGTTTCATTCTGGACTATAATAACAATATCATCAGCAAATCGTGGATTATTTATGTACTGTCCGTCAATTGATACTCCTGTCATTGTCTGTATGTCTCTCAAGATGAACTCGCTGTATAGAAAGAACAGGTTAGGGGAAAGCACACAACCTTGCCTCACTCCCCTTTTTATCTCCCCGTTTACAATCTCCCACTTGATTGTTAACTCACATAGCCGCAGTATGTCCCCCAATGCATATTTTGAATGATCCTGAGGCCAAAAACGATCCTACAGGTGAAATGGAGAGAGATAACGTTGGGATTTCCATGTGCAGTCATAAATAAATTACTTCCATATATAAAATCCGCTCTTATGTTTTTTGCTATTTGGAAAATTGAAATTACTACTTGAAAGATTATGGGTACGCAAATACGAATCGTGTTCAAACAAAACCGGGCATAACTGCACCAAGTGAACATACGTATACGTGCAATGCCCGTGGTGACGTCACTTCTGGTGTAAACAGTTGAAGCAGAGTCCAGGTTTCCACTGGGGTTATTCTATCTAGAATGTTACCACACTAATCCACATCATTCACGACCACACACAGCAAATAACATAGCACGCAGCAGGTGGCATATTTATTATATTATACTCATAAAACCACTATTAAAGTGAGTTCAATGTGATTGCAAACAACACACGAATTCATCTTAACTAAATAGATACATGGAGTTTATAAGCTATTGATGTTGCCCCTAACTAACCCAGCCCAGTTCTAACCGCACACTCCCCTCCCCTTATCTGCACCCTCAACACACTCTCAAAAACTCGTCCTCGCGTTTGTATTCTGTGATACTCAGATCCCTTCACGCGGGTGATCTTAACATTATACATTCAATCTATTCAACGTATACTCACATATGATCACTCGATCGATCTGCGTATACACACGCTCTTGAACATACATCGTTCCCTCGGTGTCTATACACACCACACATGCATCTAGATCTTACCTAGACGATTTGTACACTTGCGTAACTCTTTAGAACATACATCGTTCCCTCGGTGTCTACACACACCACACATACATCTAGATCTATCTTAGACACAGGGCGCCCAACACATACCTTATAAAGCGACTGGTCAAGACTCGAAAGCGTGTGCTGGTTCAGCGACCCTGTTCTCACACATTCGTAAAAACAGCCTATCAATCACCCTTGTATTAAGTCGGTGAGCTAAACAGACTCTTAGCTAAATGATGTCTCTCTCTCTATCTCTCTTTCTCTCTCCCTCTCTCTCTCTCTCTCTCTCTCTCTCCCCATGACCAGTTTGCTTGAGCTAAACTTTGTCTAGTATTATGTAGTCTCAAGCAGTATCAGAGCTGTCCAATGGCCAGTCTGTGGGATGTCTTGACCCATCCATTCGGCTGGCATTGAAACGCATCACTCTAACTCCTGTCACTCAAAATGTCGCAGCAAACTCTGTCGGCCTCTGTCTGTCACTCATCCCACACTACCCAAATCGGAACGCCAGAGTGGTAAACACCTAGCGTCTACCTGCACCAAACACATTCTTTCCCCCACCCCGTTTTCCTTTGTTGACTTAGTATCGAGACGGGGAGTGGCCTTGGCGTAGTGTCGAGACGGAGAGTGACCTTGGCACACATTCAAGTACCTTTGTTCTCAAAGTCGCCGACCACATCATCCCTGTCCTAAACGCTCATGCTCGGTTTGCAAAATTCCATTAACCTGCTACTCATAGTTTCATCGGCAGACCGTTGAAAACATGGCGGCTGTGATACGGACTATGTCCAGAGTTGATCTGTGAGTGGTGGTTCGGTTTCTAAGAGCTGAAGGATGTCGACTAGTTGTCATTCCTCGCAGATTGTAGGCAGTGTATGGTGACAAAAGTGTGTCGAAGACAGCAGTGAAGAACTGGACAATGATATTTAAAGAAGGACTTAAGTTAACAAAAGATCTTCCGAGATCAGGTCAGAATCATATTGTTGCGTCAGAAGATGACATCGCCAAAATTGATAAGCAGTTTGGGTGGACCGTCGCCAGAGCTTACGTTCTCTTAAGCAAATGAATACATTGTTTCGCTAGGGACAGATCAAATGGTTGTTAGCAAGAAACTGAAGTATTGGAAGGCGTGTTCACAATGGGTACCGATACTTAAGTTTCTTGCAAACTTGACAGTTGGTATGTTCTGTTTTCACCTGAAGTGACGACATCATTATGCGCATCGTACGTTTGTTCACTTGGTGCAGTCACGTCCGGTTTTATTTGAACACGCCTTGTATATATATGTATATATATGTATATATATATATATATATATACAGATGTTACGGACAATAGTACAACCACATAGAGAACCACCGACCACCTTCATCAGCACGCTCGGAATGTGAAGTAAGCTACTACAACCCACCCCTTAACGCCTTAACAAAGGAAATAAAATACGCATTGTGGGCATTAAACAACACTTGCTTGCTTGCTTGCTTACTGACTGACTGACTGAGTGACTGACTCACTGACTGACTCACTGACTCACTGAAATGACTGACTGACTCACTGACTCACTGACTCACTGAAATGACTGACTGACTGACTGATTGACTGACTCACTCACTTACTCACTTACTTACTGACTGACTGACTCACTGACTCACTGACTGACTCACTGACTCACTGAAATGACTGACTGACTGACTGACTCACTGACTCACTGAAATAACTGACTGACTGACTGACTCACTCACTCACTTACTCACTTACTTACTGACTCACTGACTCACTGAAATGACTGACTGACTGACTCACTGACTCACTGAAATGACTGACTGACTGACTCACTCACTCACTTACTTACTGACTCACTGACTCACTGAAATAACTGACTGAGTGACAGACTGATTGACTGACTCACTCACTCACTAACTCACTGAAATGACTGACTGACTGACTCACTGACTCACTGAAATGACTGACTGACTGACTTACTGACTGACTGACTGACTTACTGACTGACTGAGTGACTCACTTACTTACTGACTGGCTGACTGACTGACTGATTGACTGAATGACTGACTGACTTACTGACTGACTGACTGACTGAAATGACTGACTGACTGACTGAAATGACTGACTGACTGACTGAAATGAATGACTTACTGACTGATGGACTGACTGAAATGACTGACTTACTGACTGACTGAAATGACTGACTTACTGACTGACTGAAATGACTGACTTACTGACAGATTGACTGACTCACTCACTCACTTACTTACTGACTCACTGACTCACTGAAATGACTGACTGACTGACTCACTCACTGACTCACTGAAATGACTGACTGACTGACTGACTTACTGACTGACTGACTGACTTACTTACTGACTGACTTACTGACTGACTGACTCACTTACTCACTTACTTACTGACTTGCTGACTGACTGACTGACTTACTTACTGACTGACTGACTTACTGACTGACTGACTGATTGACTGACTGACTGAAATGACTGACTGACTGACTGACTGAAATGACTGACTTACTGACTGACTGAATAAAATGACTGACTGACTGACTGAAATGACTGACTGGCTGACTGACTGAAATGACTGACTTACTGACTGACTGAATGAAATGACTGACTGACTGACTGACTGCCTGAAATGACTGACTTACTGACTGACTGAAATGACTGACTTACTGACTGACTGACTGACTGAAATGACTGACTTACTGACAGATTGAATGACTGACTCACTCACTTACTCACTTACTTACTGACTCACTGACTCACTGAAATGACTGACAGACTGACTCACTAACTGACTCAAGTAAATGACTGACTGACTGACTGACTGACTTACTGACTGACTGACTGACTTACTTACTGACTGACTGACTCACTTACTCACTTACTCACTTACTTACTGACTTGCTGACTGACTGACTGACTTACTTACTGACTGACTTACTGACTTACTGACTTACTGACTGACTGACTGATTGACTGACTGACTGAAATGACTGACTTACTGACGACTGACTGACTGAAATGACTGACTGACTGACTGAAATGACTGACTTACTGACTGACTGAATGAAATGACTGACTGACTGACTGAAATGACTGACTGGCTGACTGACTGAAATGACTGACTTACTGACTGACTGACTGAAATGACTGACTTACTGACTGACTGACTGACTGCCTGAAATGACTGACTTACTGACTGACTGAAATGACTGACTGACTGACTGACTGCCTGACTGAAATGACTGACTGACTGACTAACTGAAATGACTGACTGACTGACTGACTCACTCACTCACTCACTCACTTATTTACTTACTTAGTCGTCAATGTGCGCCGCTAAGCGGCCACCATTACGTCTGCACCTTGAGTTACCTCAAGTCGTTTCGATTGATCCTCTTACCACTGTTTCAATGTGGCTTGAGACAAGAGAGTGAGGTTGATGACCAGCGCAGACTCGTCCTCCCTGTAATCCAAATACAATCCTTCTTCTTCTTCTTCTTCTTCTTCTTCCTCGTTCATCTTCAGACCTCAATTCCAATGGCTCTAACGAAGGCAGCGGTTGACTCAAGGCTCTGTACACTTCCGTACAGCTTCTCGTGGAAGGATGCTGGTTGTTGCCAAATGCTATTTCTTTTGTCGGTATACAGTGGACAGGGCTGCAACATATGTTCTGCCTTCATGGGGACTGTGCCGTAGGCACAAAGGTCTGTAGTACCAATCATCTTGAACCTGTTGCACAGATGACATTTAAGTCTGTTGTGAACTGTGCATAGCCGGAGAATTATTACCTGGTCTGGCCTGGAGAGTTGATGGTAGGCATCAAGTTACATCTTCAAGACAAATAAATCGTCTGACGATATCCCCATCTTCTCTTGCGATGGACATCTGACATTACATCTGACATCACATCTGACATTACAGCTGACATTACAGCTGACGTCCTTCCGAAAATCTTCTCCAAAGCATACCGTGCGCTTTTGCTGTGATGGTTTCCGTAGTAATGTATTTTTCGCGAAGATATTAACCAACCCCACGCACAACTCTCTTTGGTCGTCTGTTACTACATGCGTATTAACTTAATTTAACTTAACTTCATTATACTGGTTCAGAAGGCCAGTCTGGCGCCATCTACAGCTGCTCTTAACAAAGCACCTGGGGAAAGGTACAAATAACTTTGGTAGATTTTTAACTTGAATTGTGTCCGATCAACGACCGTTAAGCCTACTCTCTTTTCGATTTCCAACTGCCAAGGAATTTTTAACGTGCTCGACACTGAACACGGGAGTCACTATCCAGAGATCAGGGGAATTTATACCAGAAGATACACGCGAAAAAAATCCTGGTCTCAACCGTGATTCGAACCCACGACCTCGAGACCACTGTTGGTGTAGGGGTACTATTATTTCCTCCCGAGAATAGTACATGTCTCTGGATCCACTCCGTGAAAGCCCTGCCCAAATTCACTTCTAAGTCCTTCAATAAAAACTCAGATATCGTCGAACATTCTTTCACTTACCAAAGTAAAGAAGTCCCCTGTCGAGGCAAACAAAAGATACAAGAACCCGTAGACAGCAACGTTGGTAGGGAACTATATACTACATTAGACACTTCTATACAAATGCCCAGTAGCTTGAAAGCCATATGCTGCACCATTGAAGTATGACGTTAACGCACAACGTGTGATCAATCCATACGCTTTGTGTAAAATGAAAATGGTTGCGCTCCTTTTCCAAGAATCGTCTAAAAACCAGAGGTCTTAAACTGAAATGATCCTGGAGGCCGTGTGAGAACGTTTGAAATCCCAACGGCCGCACGAGGACGCGTTCGTTGGTCCAGAGTTCAAATGAGGACATGTACCACGAATTTAGGAGCAGAATAGGACCGAGTTCTATGAAAGAAGAGTCGCATGAGGGCCATCTCCATGACCAAAGGGCCGAACGTAGTGGTACTATTATTTCCTCCCGAGAATAGTACGTGTCTCTGGATCCACTCCGTGAAAGCCCTGCCCAAATTCACTTCTAAGTCCTTCAATAAAAACTCAGATATCGTCGAACATTCTTTCACTTACCAAAGTAAAGAAGTCCCCTGTCGAGGCAAACAAAAGATACAAGAACCCGTAGACAGCAACGTTGGTAGGGAACTATATACTACATTAGACACTTCTATACAAATGCCCAGTAGCTTGAAAGCCATATGCTGCACCATTGAAGTATGACGTTAACGCACAACGTGTGATCAATCCATATGCTTTGTGTAAAATGAAAATGGTTGCGCTCCTTTTCCAAGAATCGTCTAAAAACCAGAGGTCTTAAACTGAAATGATCCTGGAGGCCGTGTGAGAACGTTTGAAATCCCAACGGCCGCACGAGGACGCGTTCGTTGGTCCAGAGTTCAAATGAGGACATGTACCACGAATTTAGGAGCAGAATAGGACCGAGTTCTATGAAAGAAGAGTCGCGTGAGGGCCATCTCCATGACCAAAGGGTCGAACGAAATAAAGTTCAGTGAATCAAGGGCAGTACCGATATGGGATACCTAGCTAAATCACACAAGGGTCGCATGAGAACAAGTCCGATGACACAAGGGCCGAATGAGGACATGTTCAATTGCACAAGGGCCGCATGCAGACGTCTTATGACACAAGGGCCGCATGAGGACACGTCCGATGACACAAGGGCCACATGAGGACAAGTCCGATGACACAAGGGCCGCATGAGGACAAGTCCGATGACACAATGGCCGCACGAGGACAAGTACGATGACACAATGGCCACACGAGGACAAGTCTGATGACACAATGGTCACACGAGGACAAGTCTGATGACACAATGGCCACACGAGGACAAGTCTGATGGCACAATGGCCACACGAGGACTAGTCTGATGGCACAATGGCCACACGAGGACGTGTGATGGCACAATGGCCATACGAGGACAAGTCTGATGGCACAATGGCCACACGAGGACAAGTCTGATGGCACAATGGCCATACGAGGACACGTCTGATGGCACAATGGCCACACGAGGACAAGTCTGATGACACAATGGCCACACGAGGACAAGTCTGATGGCACAATGGCCACACGAAGACAATGACAGACTATAATGTTAAACACATCTATTGTAGAAGGTTCCTCAATTGCAAGCTAGATACACCTCGTCGATAGAGTTTAGACTGCTGAGTTGGAAATAAAACTATTTGTAGGATTTCTAGAGGCCAACGGGGTACTTGTCCCTTAATTCACGCCGAACAGCATTCCCTTGGTTCCCATCATACGTGTTTGAATACTGATGAATTTAGCGGGACATTCCATTACGGGTTATGGGGAGGACAGGTGGGTATAATTTAATTTTAAATGAATAAATACCTGTAAACTACGACACGATGCATTCCGTTCTCTGGACTACATTCTGCTACTCAAGCCCTTTCAGTGTTTGGGAATGGGAGATTAAGAATGAACGAAGCAAAGTCAAGCCAAATGAATAAGTACAAACTTAGGTAAAGACTCGCCCGAACGCCTGTCCCAGTGCTTCAAAAAAAGCACAGTCTAGTGGATACCAGCACACTGTAGCATTCCAGGCAACGAGGAGGCGGACAGACTCGCTAGAGAAGGAGGAATTCTGCAGCAGAGTGATACAGAAATCACATACAATGAGACAAAAGCATTCATCAGGGCAACGTACAGTGCAAAATGGAAAAAAGACCACCCTGGCCACACAGAAAAAGATGCCTACCATCAACTCTCCAGGCGAGACCAAGTGATAATTCTCCGGCTACGCACAGGTCACAACAGACTTAGATGCCATCTGTACAACAAGTTTAAGATTGGCACTACAGATCTTTGTGCCTGCGGCACAGCCCCATGAAGGCAGAACATATTTTAAAGTCCTGTCCACTGTAAACCGACAAAAAAAGTAGTATTTGGCTACAGCCAGTATCCTTCCACGAGAAGCTGTACGGAAGTGTACAGAGCCTTGAGTCGACTGCTGCCTTTGTTAGAGTCATTGAAGTTGAGGTCTGAAGACGAACGAGGAAGAAGAAGAAGAAGAGATAAAGATTGATGTGTAGAAAAGATGGTTATATTTAGTTGCAAAAATGGATGCTTGTCAGCTCTTGATATCAGCAATATATAAACAGAATGATCTGCATGCGCGAACCTTGTAGACAAGTGTTGACATCTCCATCTATCATGTCGTTCAGTCAAGGCCACCGCCATAACCTGGTTGTTATTGCATCGTCTGACAGCCTGGATAATGCCATGCTGCTGTAGAAACTAGATGCTACTCTCCTGATCATGGACCAACGCTGATTTCAAATAAGAGGGCAGGACCAAGCGGTAGCAGAAGCGAAAGCAGAAGTTCGCTGAAGCAGAATGTTTGACACCCACAACAGTTAAATAGTGGACTATTCTGTGATGTTCCATTATCCAAACCGGCCTTAAAAATTAATAGCCGGAGCTAAAAATAGATATTGTGTTTATTTATAGTGGATCCATAGCCATGGTGGATCACAGTCCATAGACTAGAATAACGTGCAAAGACGTAGTCCCCATGCAGGCACGGGAGAAAATGGTAACAGGAGCAGATAACTCTGACACACTCGCGAACAAAATCACGTAGTGCTATGTCATAAACCCAAATCAATGACTCATCAGTGACGATCACGGCACTTTCTTCTTAATTCACCCAAAACAAAAGAAATACATAATTTTAGCACCTGATTTGAAAAAACGACTTCACAGAAAAGTCCACTTTTCAACTGTTGGTGGTTTGAAATATTCTGCAGGAAAAGACGAGAAATGTTGCTTATTCCTGCCGTCTTATCAATGAATTTCTTGACATGGTTAGGATTATAGTTAGGATTTGAATTAGGATTAGAGTTAGAATCGTTTCTACAATTCTAGAGCAAACAGGTTTTACAATTAAGTCAGCCGAGGAATGTGACGTTTCAAAATTATTTCTCCGTGAGTAAGAAGGCCTGTATCTATAGTAGGATGTGCACCATCACACTATCTATAGTAGGCTGTGCACCATCACACTATCTGTAGTAGGATGTGCACCATCACACTATCTATAGTAGGCTGTGCACCATCACACTATCTGTAGTTGGCTGTGCACCATCACACTATCTATAGTTGGCTGTGCACCATCACACTATCTGTAGTTGGCTGTGCACCATCACACTATCTATAGTTGGCTGTGCACCATCACACTATCTGTAGTTGGCTGTGCACCATCACACTATCTATAGTAGGCTGTGCACCATCACACTATCTGTAGTAGGCTGTGCACCATCACACTATCTGTAGTAGGCTGTGCACCATCACACTATCTGTAGTAGGCTGTGCACCATCACGCTATCTGTAGTAGGCTGTGCACCATCACGCTATCTGTAGTAGGCTGTGCACCATCACACTATCTGTAGTAGGCTGTGCACCATCACGCTATCTGTAGTAGGCTGTGCACCATCACGCTATCTGTAGTAGGATGTGCACCATCACGCTATCTGTAGTAGGCTGTGCACCATCACGCTATCTGTAGTAGGCTGTGCACCATCACGCTATCTGTAGTAGGCTGTGCACCATCACGCTATCTGTAGTAGGCTGTGAACCATCAGCGAAACCTTCTTCAGCTCAGCAGAACCTGTCAGGAGTAAAACTCCCGGCCGCAAAGCTCTGGGGGAGAGGGGTAAACAACTCCAGATACTTCTACAAGCGAAAGGAAAGTCGTTTTGGTCAGTAATTATTTCTGTGTACACAGGTGGATCAGCCTTGGTAAGAAAAAAGATGAACGGCAGTGGAATCTACATCGGACACTCCACCGCCAACAAAGAAAATCGCTCTATACCAGCAGGAGAGAAGAAATAATATCATCAGAAAACTGACCGGCACAACATGGGGGGCACAGCCATCAGTCCTTCGGACATCTACACTTGCCTTGTGTTTCTCTGTAGCTGAATACGCTGCGCCAGTCTGGAAAAACTCTGCTCATGCGAAACTAGTTGATACAGCAATAAATGAGGCGGGTCGGATAGTATCAGGGTGCCTAAAACGCTCCCTCATTGATAAAATAAACCCCATAATTGGCATAGCACCCCTGAGATCCGAAGAAGCGTCGCAGACGAAATCGAACGAGAAAAACAGGAGCACGACCCAGGCCGTCTAATGAATGGACATCAGGAACAGAACACAAGACTGAAATCAAGACATAGCTTTCTAAAAAGAACGAATCCCAAACAGACAAACCCTGAAAGTCGCTGTATCGAGAGGTTGCACGAATTGGTGCAGGCCTCAGAGATGGAACTTCGGGAGGAACCTGCTCCTGGACATCATCTACCAGACACAACATGGAAGTCGCTGAACAGACTCCGAACTGGTGTATCACGGTGCAAGAGGAATATGAAGCGATGGGGATACACAGATTACATGTGTGATTGCGGCGCAGTACAGAACCCAGACCACCTGATGACCTACCCCAACCTCCAGGAAACATGCAATAGGCGCGACATGCTGGAGGCAAATGACAAGGCAATCCATGTCTCTGAATACTGGATGCAAGATATATAACGTGGTGCATGGACACGGAAACTAACTAGCAGGAGAGATCTGAAGCAAGAGCTGTTCATGCAGTAAATCGGATTATTATCAAGTAAAACCCAACGACAAGGAAAACAGTCACTCGACCATACTCCAGGAGCGTAATGCAATACATCTCTAGCTCCAAATAAGATATACTCTTACACGAAATAGAATACAACATCGGATTGCTGTCCTAAAAAATAACAGATCTTGTCCTACTGGATTCCGGACCACTGCGGGATCCTTGACAACGAGAAAGCAGATGAGCTAGCAAAAGCCGGAAGGGACGGCAGACTCACCTTCCACAGAGCTATAAAGAAACTCATTAAGCGATCGATGAAAACGGAAGGGAGAGATCTGCACAAAGAATACAAGCCAGCAAATGACAACATAGGCATACTTGGCAGAGATGGGGAGACGAAGATATTCAGACTCAGAACGGGCCTTTGTAGACTCCACATAATGGATCGCTTACTCTACACCTTACCTGACATTGTGCCTTGCACATTACCCTACACCTTACTCTACACCTTAACCGACATCTTGCCTTAAATCGTCATCTATACCTTACCTTATACGTCACACTACACCTCACCTCACATCTTACCTTTAACCTAACCCTAGACCTTGCCTTACACCTTACCCTGGAGCGTATCCTCAACCGTACCTCACATCTTGCCTTACACCTTATCTTACGCCTTATCTTCCACTTTACCATTAACCTTACCTCACATCTTGCCTTACACTTTATAGTACACCATATCTTACACCTTATCTTACACCTTACCTCACATCTTGCCTTTAACCTAACCCTAGACCTTGCCTTACACCTTACCCTAGAGCTTACCCTCAACCTTACCTCACATCTTGCTTTACACCTTATCTTACACCTTATCTTACATCTTACCCTCAACCTTACCTCACATCTTGCATTACACCTTACCTTACCCTAAACCTTACCTCAACCTTGCCTTACACCTTACCTTGCACCATGCCTGACCCCACGGCCTACTCAACACCTGGCCTGACCCCAAGAGCCTATCAAACACCTGGCCTGATCCCACAACCTACCAAACACCTGGCCTGACCCCCACAGCCTACCCAACGCCTGGCCTGACCCCCACAGCCTACCCAACACCTGGCCTGACACAACAGCCTACCCAACACCTGGCCTGACCCCACAGCCTATCCAACACCTGGCCTGACCTACCCTCCCCCCACCCCCACCCCCCCCCCCCCCCAGCCTACCAAACACCTGGCCTGACCCCATAACCTACCCAACACCTGGTCTGACCCCACAGCCTACCCAACACCTGGCCTGACCCCCACAGCCTACCCAACAACTGGTCTGACCCCATCGGCCACAGAACACCTGGCCTGACCCCACAGCCTACCCAACACCTGGTCTGACCCAACAGCCTACCCAACACCTGGCCTGACCCCACAGCCTACCCAACACCTGGTCTGACCCCACAGCCTACCAAACATCTGGTCTAACCCCACAGCCTACCCAACACATGGCCTGACCCCCACAGCCTACCAACACCTGGCCTGACTCGACAGCCTACCCAACACCTGGTCTGACCCCACAGCCTACCCAACACCTGGCCTGACCCCAACAGCCTACCCAACAACTGGTCTGACCCCATCGCCCACCGAACACCTGGCCTGACTCCACAGCCTACCCAACACCTGGCCTGACCCCACAGCCTACCCAACACCTGGTCTGACCCCCCACAGCCAACAAAAGACCTGGCCTGACCCCACAGCCTACCAAACACCTGGCCTGACCCCACAGCCTACCCAACATGGCCTCACCCCCACAGCCTACCAAACACCTGGTTTGGCCCCACAGCCTACCCAACACCTGGTCTGACCCCACAGCCTAACAAATACCTGGCCTGACCCCACAGCCTACCAAACACCTGGCCTGACCCCATCACCTACCGAACCCCTGGCCTGACCCCACAGCCTACCCATTACCTGGCCTGACCCCCCCCCCCCCTCCTATCGCCTACCGAACACCTGGTTATACCCCACAGCCTACCCAACACCTGGCCTGACCCCCCACAGCCTACCCAACACCTGGCCTGACCCACCACAGCCTACCCAACACCTGGCCTAACCCCACCGCCTACCCAACACCTGGCCTGACCCCACAGCCTACCCAACACTTGGCCTGACCCCTACAGCCTACTAAAGACCTGGTCTGGCCCCACAGCCTACCCAACACCTGGTTTGATCACACAGCCTACAAAACACCTGGCCTGACGCAACAGCCTACCAAACACCTGGACTAACCCCACAGCCTACCAAACACCTGGCCTGACCCCCATCACCTACCGAACTCCTGGTTTGACCCCACAGCCTACCCAACACCTGGCCTGACCCCCCCCCCCCCAGCCTACCGAACACCTGGCCTGACCCTACAGCCTACCCAACCCCTGGTCTGACACAACAGCCTACCCAACACCTGGCCTGACCCATCAGCCTACCCAACACCTGGCCTGACCCCACAGCCTACCCAACACCTGGCCTGACCCCACAGCCTACCCAACACCTGGTCTCACCCCCCACAGCCAACAAAAGACCTGGCCTGACCCCACAGCCTACCCAACACCTGGCCTGACCCCACAGCCTACCCAACACATGGCCTGACCCCCACAGCCTACCACACACCTGGTTTGGCCCTACAGCCTACCCAACACCTGGTCTGACCCCACAGCCTAACAAATACCTGGCCTGACCCCACAGCCTACCAAACACCTGGCCTGACCCCATCACCTACCGAACCCCTGGCCTGACCCCACAGCCTACCCATTACCTAGCCTGACCCCCCCCCCCTCCTATCACCTACCGAACACCTGGTTTGACCCCACAGCCTACCCAACACCTGGCCTGACCCCCCACAGCCTACCCAACAACTGGCCTGACCCACCACAGCCTACCCAACACCTGGCCTAACCCCACAGCCTACCCAACACCTGGCCTGACCCCACAGCCTACCAAACACTTGGCCTGACCCCTACAGCCTACTAAAGACCTGGTCTGGCCCCACAGCCTACCCAACACCTGGTTTGATCACACAGCCTACAAAACACCTGGCCTGACGCAACAGTCTACCAAACACCTGGACTAACCCCACAGCCTACAAAACACCTGGCCTGACCCCCATCACCTACCGAACTCCTGGTTTGACCCCACAACCTACCCAACACCTGGCCTGACCCCCCACAGCCTACCGAACACCTGGCTTGAACCCACAGCCTATCCAACCCCTGGTCTGACACAACAGCCTACCCAACACCTGGCCTGACCCATCAGCCTACCCAACACCTGGTCTGACCCCACAGCCTACCCAACATCTGGTCTAACCCCACAGCCTACCCAACACCCGGCCTGACCACCACTGCCTACCCAACACCTGGCCTGACCCCACAGCCTACCAAACACCTGGCCTGACACCACAGCCTACCCAACACCTGGCCTGACCCCATAACCTACCCAAAACCTGGTCTGACCCCACAGCCTACCAAACATCTGGTCTGACACCACAGCCTACCCAACACATGGCCTGACCCCCACAGCCTACCAACACCTGGCCTGACCTCCCCTCCCCCCACCCCCACCCCCCCCCCACAGCCTACCAAACACCTGGCCTGACCCCATAACCTACCCAACACCTGGTCTGACCCCACAGCCTACCCAACACCTGGCCTGACCCCCACAGCCTACCCAACAACTGGTCTGACCCCATCGCCCACAGAACACCTGGCCTGACCCCACAGCCTACCCAACACCTGGTCTGACCCAACAGCCTACCCAACACCTGGCCTGACCCCACAGCCTACCCAACACCTGGTCTGACCCCACAGCCTACCAAACATCTGGTCTAACCCCACAGCCTACCCAACACATGGCCTGACCCCCACAGCCTACCCAACACCTGGCCTGACCCCACAGCCTATCCAACACCTGGTCTGACCCCCCACAGCCAACAAAAGACCTGGCCTGACCCCACAGCCTACCAAACACCTGGCCTGACCCCACAGCCTACCCAACACATGGCCTCACCCCCACAGCCTACCAAACACCTGGTTTGGCCCCACAGCCTACCCAACACCTGGTCTGACCCCACAGCCTAACAAATACCTGGCCTGACCCTACAGCCTACCAAACACCTGGCCTGACCCCATCACCTACCGAACCCCTGGCCTGACCCCACAGCCTACCCATTACCTGGCCTGACCCCCCCCCCCCTCCTATCGCCTACCGAACACCTGGTTATACCCCACAGCCTACCCAACACCTGGCCTGACCCCCCACAGCCTACCCAACACCTGGCCTGACCCACCACAGCCTACCCAACACCTGGCCTAACCCCACAGCCTACCCAACACCTGGCCTGACCCCACAGCCTACCCAACACTTGGCCTGACCCCTACAGCCTACTAAAGACCTGGTCTGGCCCCACAGCCTACCCAACACCTGGTTTGATCACACAGCCTACAAAACACCTGGCCTGACGCAACAGCCTACCAAACACCTGGACTAACCCCACAGCCTACCAAACACCTGGCCTGACCCCCATCACCTACCGAACTCCTGGTTTGACCCCACAGCCTACCCAACACCTGGCCTGACCCCCCCCCCCCCCAGCCTACCGAACACCTGGCCTTACCCCACAGCCTACCCAACCCCTGGTCTGACACAACAGCCTACCCAACACCTGGCCTGACCCATCAGCCTACCCAACACCTGGCCTGACCCCACAGCCTACCCAACACCTGGCCTGACCCCACAGCCTACCCAACATCTGGTCTGACCCCCCACAGCCAACAAAAGACCTGGCCTGACCCCACAGCCTACCCAACACCTGGCCTGACCCCACAGCCTACCCAACACATGGCCTGACCCCCACAGCCTACCAAACACCTGGTTTGGCCCTACAGCCTACCCAACACCTGGTCTGACCCCACAGCCTAACAAATACCTGGCCTGACCCCACAGCCTACCAGACACCTGGCCTGACCCCATCACCTACCGAACCCCTGGCCTGACCCCACAGCCTACCCATTACCTAGCCTGACCCCCCCCCCTCCTATCGCCTACCGAACACCTGGTTTGACCCCACAGCCTACCCAACACCTGGCCTGACCCCCCACAGCCTACCCAACACCTGGCCTGACCCACCACAGCCTACCCAACACCTGGCCTAACCCCACAGCCTACCCAACACCTGACCTGACCCCACAGCCTACCAAACACTTGACCTGACCCCTACATCCTACTAAAGACCTGGTCTGGCCCCACAGCCTACCCAACACCTGGTTTGATCACACAGCCTACAAAACACCTGGCCTGACGCAACAGCCTACCAAACACCTGGACTAACCCCACAGCCTACAAAACACCTGGCCTGACCCCCATCACCTACCGAACTCCTGGTTTGACCCCACAGCCTACCCAACACCTGGCCTGACCCCCCACAGCCTACCGAACACCTGGCCTGACCCCACAGCCTATACAACCCCTGGTGTGACACAACAGCCTACCCAACACCTGGCCTGACCCATCAGCCTACCCAATACCTGGTCTGACCCCACAGCCTACCCAACATCTGGTCTAACCCCACAGCCTACCCAACACCCGGCCTGACCACCACTGCCTACCAAACACCTGGCCTGACCCCACAGCCTACCAAACACCTGGCCTGACACCACAGCCTACCCAACACCTGGCCTGACCCCATAACCTACCCAACACCTGCTCTGACCACACAGCCTACCCAACACCTGGCCTGACCCCCACATCCTACCAAACAACTGGTCTGACCCCATCGCCTACCGAACACCTGGCCTGACCCCACAGCCTACCCAACACCTGGTCTGACACAATAGCCTACCAAACACCTGGCCTGACCCCACAGCCTACCCAACACCTGGTCTGACCCCACAGCCTACCAAACATCTGGTCTGACACCACAGCCTACCCAACACATGGCCTGACCCCCACAGCCTACCAACACCTGGCCTGACTCGACAGCCTACCCAACACCTGGTCTGACCCCACAGCCTACCCAACACCTGGCCTGACCCCCACAGCCTACCCAACAACTGGCCTGACCCCATCGCCCACCGAACACCTGGCCTGACCCCACAGCCTACCCAACACCTGGCCTGACCCCACAGCCTACCCAACACCTGGTCTGACCCCCCACAGCCAACAAAACACCTGGCCTGACCCCACAGCCTACCCAACACCTGGCCTGACCCCACAGCCTACCCAACACATGGCCTGACCCCCACAGCCTACCAAACACCTGGTTTGGCCCTACAGCCTACCTAACACCTGGTCTGACCCCACAGCCTAACAAATACCTGGCCTGACCCCACAGCCTACCAAACACCTGGCCTGACCCCATCACCTACCGAACCCCTGGCCTGACCCCACAGCCTACCCATTACCTGACCTGACCCCCCCCCCCTCCTATCGCCTACCGAACACCTGGTTTGACCCCACAGCCTACCCAACACCTGGCCTGACCCCCCACAGCCTACCCAACACCTGGCCTGACCCACCACAGCCTACCCAACACCTGGCCTAACCCCACAGCCTACCCAACACCTGGCCTGACCCCACAGCCTACCCAACACTTGGCCTGACCCCTACAGCCTACTAAAGACCTGGTCTGGCCCCACAGCCTACCCAACACCTGGTTTGATCACACAGCCTACAAAACACCTGGCCTGACGCAACAGCCTACCAAACACCTGGACTAACCCCACAGCCTACCAAACACCTGGCCTGACCCCCATCACCTACCGAACTCCTGGTTTGACCCCACAGCCTACCCAACACCTGGCCTGACCCCCCACAGCCTACCGAACACCTGGCCTGAGCCCACAGCCTACCCAACCCCTGGTCTGACACAACAGCCTACCCAACACCTGGCCTGACCCATCAGCCTACCCAACACCTGGCCTGACCCCACAGCCTACCCAACATCTGGTCTAACCCCACAGCCTACCTAACACCCGGCCTGACCACCACTGCCTACCCAACACCTGGCCTGACCCCACAGCCTACCAAACACCTGGCCTGACACCACAGCCTACCCAACACCTGGCATGGCCCCATAACCTACCCAACACCTGGTCTGACCCCATCGCCTACCGAACACCTGGCCTGACCCCACAGCCTACCCAATACCTGGTCTGACACAACAGCCTACCCAACACCTGGCCTGACCCCACAGCCTACCCAACACCTGGTCTGGCCCCACAGCCTACCGAACAACTGGTCTGACCCCATCGCCTACCGAACACCTGGCCTGACCCCACAGCCTACCCAACACCTGGTCTGACACAACAGCCTACCCAACACCTGGCCTGACCCCACAGCCTACCCAACACCTGGTCTGGCCCCACAGCCTACCGAACACCTGGTCTGACACCACAGCCTACCAAACACCTGGCCTGACGCAGCAGCCTACCAAACACCTGGCCTAACCCCACAGCCTATTAAACACCTGGCCTGACCCCATCGCCTACAGAACACCTGGTTTGACCCCACAGCCTACCAAACATCTGGCCTAACCCCCCACAGCCTACCCAACACCTGGCCTGACCCCCTTCAGCCTACCCAACACCTGGCCTGACCCCACAGCCTACCCAACACCTGGCCTGACCCCACAGGCTACCCAACACCTGGTCTGACCCCACAGCCTACCCAACACCTGGTCTAACCCCACAGCCTACCCAACACCTGGCCTGACCACACAGCCTACCCAACACCTGGCATGACCCCAACAGCCTACCAAACACCTGGCCTAACCCCACAGCCTACCAAACACCTGGCCTGACCCCATCGCCTACCGAACACCTGGTTTGACCCCACAGCCTACCCAACACCTGGCCTGACCCCCCACAGCCTACCAAACACCTGGCCTGACCCCCTTCAGCCTACCCAACACCTGGCCTGACCCCACAGCCTACCCAACACCTGGCCTGACCCCACAGCCTACCCAACACCTGGCCTGACCCCAATAGCCTACCCAATACCTGGTCTGGCCTCACAGCCTACCCAACACCTGGTCGGACCCCACAACCTACCCAACACCTGGCCTAACGCAACAGCCTACCCAACACCTGGCATGACCCCCACAGCCTACCAAACACCTGGTTTGACCCCACAGCCTACCCAACACCTGGCCTGACCCCCACAGCCTACCCAACACCTGGCCTAACCCCACAACCTACCCAACACCTGGCCTGACCCCCACAGCCTACCTAACATCTGGCCTGACCCCACAGCCTACCCAACACCTGTTCTGAACCCACAGCCTACCCAACACCGGGTCTGACCCCACAGCCTACCCAACGCCTGGTCTGACCCCAACAGCCTACCCAACATCTGGTCTGACCCCACAGCTTACCAAACACCTTGTCTAACCCCACAGCCTATCCAACAACTGACCTGACCCCATCGCCTACCGAACACCTGGCCTGACCCAACAGCCTACCCAACACCTGGCCTGACCCCATCGCCTACCGAACACCTGGCCTGACCCCACAGCCTACCCAACACCTGGTCTGACCAAACAGCCTACCAAACACCTGGCCTGACCCCATAGCCTACCCAACACCTGGTCTGACCCAACAGCCTACCCAACACCTGGTCTGACCCCACAGCCTACCCAACACCTGGCCTGACCCCACTGCCTACCAAACACCTGGCCTGACCCCACAGCCTACCCAACACCTGGCCTCACCCCACAGCCTACCCAACACCTAGCCTGACCCTATCGCCTACCGAACACCTGGCCTGACCCCCCCCCCCACCCCCCACCCCCCCCCCCCCACACCCTACCCAACACCTGGCCTGACCCTATCGCCTACCAAACACCTGGCCTGACCCCCCACACCCTACCCAACACCTTAACGAGAGAACCAATACTTAACGAAATGATTCCCCGACGTACCTGTTTTGATAGGGAAGAAAATGAAATGTTGAATGCTGTGTTACAGCAGGTGCATATTTTTTTTTAGATATTACCTACCTGCTGAACTGCTTTTGGAATTCATCATGAAGCATGTCTTTTATAGAACGTCGCTCGTATCACAGTCAGCATCAAAGAAACTTGTTCCCTTGTCAAAACTCCAGCCTACGTCACAGTCATACCCAGGCATTCCTGGATATCTTGGTGTCATCGCCTTCTTGTTTTAACCCTTCCTCTTTTACCTGGCACCATACCTTCCATCACTGTTCTCTTAAGTCCGTTGTGTCTCTTGAAGTGACCAAAGTATTTCCATTTTCTGGCCATAACGGAATTGATAAACCAGTTGATAAAACTCTATGCTCAACTCTTGCCGAATGTCTACATTTGTCTTTTTCTCTGTCCAGGGTATTCTGAGGATCTTTCTGTAACATTTTGACTTAAAGGATTTGATTGTTTGTCTAGAAGTTTTGGTAATCGTCCATGATTCACAGCCATAAGCTGCCACAAGAAAAACACAGGCTCTCCAGACTTTTACTTTTATCATTTTGTTGGTGCTCTGCCATAATTTCTTCAGGCTGTTCGGTCTCTGCATTGCCATGGCTAGTCTTCTTCTGATTTCTTTCGAGCAGTCGCCATTCTTGTCAATTCTGGAGCCCAGATATTCCAAATGCGTCACCTCATCTATTTCCTCACCACCCACTGTAAATGTATGCTGATAATTTGTTTAGTCAGTATATATTTTGTATAGGTAAGATGAGAGGATCCATCCCTGTCTTACTCAATTTTGTACTGCAAACCAATCTGATGTTTGCAAAAGAACAAGGCCTAAAGCCGAGGAACAAATATTGCACACGTCCTGGCAGGCATGATATTCAAGAAGGCAAAGTTTGGTTGTGCTTCAAGCATACAAACTCATCATGTTAAAAAAAGAATGGTGTTTCTGAAAAATGAGATGAAGAAATGCATCGTTAACAGACGCATACTTCATGAAGATTTGAGTTCATTTATGAATCTCCGTACATTTCTTTATATGTATCATCATCATCATCATCATCATCATCAAGTGCCCTGTCGGCTAACATTGCCGATCAAGGACCTCCATTTCGTCTTATGGCTTGGCTTGGCTTCGTTAATTCTCAATCTCCCACTACCAAACCCTGAAAGGGTTTAAGTAACAGAATGTAGTCCCGAGAACAGAATGCGTTGTGTCGTAGTTTACAGCTTGACTGCGATATTTGCACCTTTCGGTCCAACACATCCGACTTCAGCAAGCATTTTTTTAGTACCGGGCGAGTTGGAACACACGGTGACAGCTGGCTGAGTCGCAGGGAGGAGTGATAGAGAGAGGCAAAGAAATAAAATATTGGAAAGTTTGAAGAATTGGCATGGGAGGCGATCAACAGTGGAACTGATAGATGACACACCTGATAAGACAAAATGGGATCAAGATGCTGAGCAGCGCATGAGCTGGAGTGGTCAGCGACCCATAGCTGAATGCTAGCTTCAGGGCCAGCGAACCAGAGCTGCCAAGACCCTTCTACACCTCCACGCGGTGATCCTGGATAACAGGCTGCAGAAGGGCAGACTGGCTAAGGACCCGGCTCTTCTAATGCATGTCCTAGAAAGGATGATTGTCTGGTCCTGATTTATGCCATAAGCTGTCTTTGTGTCTGTGCCTCTTCAAGAACCAAGCTATTAGCTTTCTCTGCAATTCACATACATTTGTGTTTGTTTGTTTTTCCATCCATGTCTCTTTTTATGTGTGTCTTGATATTTGATTGCCTTTTTTCGTGAGTGGGGGAGGGGGGGGGGGGGGGGGGGTTGGTTGTAGCGGTTGGGGGGGGGGGGGGGGGTATTTGTTCTGGTTTGTTAAATGTTTTTGTCTGTGTGTAATCATATTGACCATTTATTGTTTGGTCTATCTTAGTTTCATTACTGGCATATCGTATCTCACATTTTCCTGGCACATCCTGGTATGGCACATACTAATGGCATACTGGTTTCGAGGACTGCATGCCAACAAGGAGGACAGCGCTTTGAATACCCGGCATGGCATATATTGTTTTTATGTTGGTGGTGAAATAAACAAACATAGCCAGCATACTACATGGCAACAGCAGTGGCAAAGCGGCCTGTAGTCCTCAGCCTAAAAAAAACTCTTGACTGCCCCAGCAATGGGGAAAAGTCGTATTGATAGTTTTTTGTTTTTTATTATCCTGGTATGTTGGCGACATTAAACAGTCGCTGGCAGTCAGTCTTTTAGTGTTCAACGTAATGAGCACCCGTCAGTCGCTGGCAGTCAGTTTTTCAGTGTTCAATGTAGCAAGCACCCGTCAGTCGCTGGCAGTCAGTTTTTCAGTGTTCAATGTAGCAAGCACCCGTCAGTCGCTGGCAGTCAGTTAATCAGTGTTCAATGTAGCAAGCACCCGTCAGTCGCTGGCAGTCAGTTAATCAGTGTTCAATGTAGCAAGCACCCGTCAGTCGCTGGCAGTCGGTTAATCAGTGTTCAATATAGTAAGCACCAGTCAATCGCTGGCAGTCAGCTAATCAGTGTTCAATGTAGTAAGCACCCGTCAGTCGCTGGCAGTCAGTCGCCGTTTATTCTTACATGGTCTTACCAATATGAATCTTGGTCTTTGCTACAAACACATAACAGTAAGATCCAAAGCTGTGAGATGCGCTGTGTGAGAAGTCGGAAAGAAAATCCATGACCGATTCCTCAAAACCACAATGAGGCAGATAGTGGGGACAAACCCAGTTAGTGTCTACATTGAAGCACAACAAATCAAGTGGTTTGGTCGTTTAGTCAGAATGCATTATGGCCAGCCTGCAGCGAGATCGTATTATATGTAAGTCTCCGGTACACGTGCAGGGGGCCGACCTCGATATCGGTAGATCAAGGGGGTCCCAGACACGCTCAGGAAGTTACACCTAACGGCAGCACAAGCCTCAAGCACAAGTCTCCAAAACAGGCGATAATACAAAAATCTGGACATTCTTCCTCTCTGCGACGCCTCACATCAAGGACAGTAAGACATTCCTCCTCTCTGCTACACCTAACATCAAGGACAATAGGACATCCCTCCTCTCTGCGACGCCTCACATCAAGGACAGTAGGACATTCCTCCTCTCTGCGACGCCTCACATCAAGGACAGTAGGACATTCCTTCTCTCTGCGACGCCTCACATCAAGGACAGAAGGACATTCCTCCTACCTGCAACGCCTCATAGCGAGGACAATAGGACATCCATCCTTTCTGCTACACCTCACATCAAGTAAAGTAGGACATCCCTCCTCTCTGCTACACCTTCTATCAAGGACAGTACGACACAAGAAGAAAGAATTAATTCGTTTAGAATATTTTTATCAATATTTAATCAAGTTCTAAAATCCATCAACATTTCATTTTGCTACTAAATTTGAAAACAATTATAAAAATAATCCATGGTAAATGTATAAGTACTAATATAGACAAAAACACGCTCGTCAATATTGTATGTATGTTAGTTGGAATGCTCATTGTTAGTCAGAGAATGTTGGCAAGCGGGGAATGGCATTCCGACATACGATGATAGAGATGTATGGGACCCCAATTATAAACTACTACATCATAATGTTTCTGTCATGAAGCGTAAACCAAAAACTAACCATCCAGCGGTGTGTCTTTTGTTATCTTTTTCGCGATATGGTATTTATTGGTTTTCATCAGTTTGCTCGCAAGCTAAGGTACCAATTTCTTCAACTTGAAATCTAGTGACTTTTCGTAATGGATTGTCGACCATCTTCGTCTATTATAGCGGTACTCATGCCACTAAGCCTTGTCTAAGAGTGGTTGTATATGAAATCCGCGACTGGCTTAGGAGAGTATACAATGTTTAATAGACGAGGATAGGACAACAACTAGACTGACATGTCGTAAGAAGAGACTGACAACGATTTTGAGACAGGCAAAAAGAACTGTTCGACAGGTGATAACAGTTGAGACCATACACAAGGAAGAAGAATTGGTACACACTGGGGATAGAATTGCTGATTACTACAGTCATCTTAATCCTAGGAAGGGAATGCAGAGAGTGGTGCCGCGAGAAAGTAGAGGTCATGGTTAAAGTAAAAAAGTAAAGTAAGTAAAGTAACCCATAGCATTACTGCCGTAGGGGTGTGAGATGTTAGCGATCTCACATTTCAAAGGCTCGGCTATATGAGGGCGGTAGCCATCTCCTCTCCCTCGCCGCTTTTACTTCCCGGACTGAACCGGTACCCATTTAAGGCTGGGTCGACCCGGGAGCCATTGTTAACATGCTGATAAATGATAGCATGCAGGAAAGTGATGCCATTATACATAACGACGGAGCAGCGCATGAGCTGCAGTAGTCAGCGACCCATAGCTGACTGCTGGCGTCAGGGCCAGTGAACCAGAGCTGCCAAGACCCTTCTACACCTCCACGCGGGGATCCTGGATAACAGGCTGCAGCAGGGCAGACTGGCTACGGAGAAGGGATCGAACAGGGAATGCTAACCCGGTACTCAAAAAATGCTTGCTGAAGTCGGATGTGTTTGACCGAAAGGTGCAAATATCGCAGTCAAGCTGTAAACTACGACACAACGCATTCCCTTCTCTTGACTACATTCTGCTACTTAAGCCCTTTCAAGGTTTGGTAGTGGGAGATTGAGAATGAACGAAACCAAGCCAAGCCAAACCAAGCCATACATATCGATGGACTGGTGTTATGAAGTAAAATATATAATCGGGACGTCTTAGCTAGAGTGAGGTGACTGTTTGTCGCTGAGAAGAGCAGGGCATACAGAACAGAAACCTCCTGTTCGAGAATGAAGATGGAAGCATTGACTGCAGCTATACGATGGCTATCTGGGACCTCTTTAAACAGGGGCAGTCATTGTTTCAAATTATCAATCCTTCTTTCACAAGGTATAGAGGAACTGTTTAAGGATTGAGTGGGTTGGAATCTTTTTAGGTATCAAACGTGGAGAGGCAGGTGAGAATCTACTCCCCACAAGTCATTCTGGGGTTCAGTGAGGATCTACTGCCAACAAGTCATTCTGGGGTCCAGTGAGAATCTACTCCCCACAAGTCATTCTGGGGTTCAGTGAGGATCTACTGCCCTCAAGTCATTCTGGGGTTCAGTGAGGATCTACTGTCCTTGACATTCTGGGGTCCAGTGAGAATCTACTGCCCGCATGTCATTCTGGGGTTCAGTGAGGATCTACTGCCCACAAGTCATTCTGGGGTTCAGTGAGGATCTACTGTCCTTGACATTCTGGGGTCCAGTGAGAATCTACTCCCCACAAGTCATTCTGGGGTTCAGTGAGGATATACTGCCCACAAGTCATTCTGGGGTTCAGTGAGGATCTACTGCCCACAAGTCATTCTGGGGGTCAGTGAGGATCTACTGTCCTTGACATTCTGGGGTCCAGTGAGAATCTACTGCCTACAAGTCATTCTGGGGTTCAGTGAGGATCTACTGCCCACAAGTCATTCTGGGGTTCAGTGAGGATATACTGCCCACAAGTCATTCTGGGGTTCAGTGAGGATCTACTGTCCTTGACATTCTGGGGTCCAGTGAGGATCTACTGTCCTTGACATTCTGGAGTCCAGTGAGGATCTACTGTCCTTGACATTCTGGGGTCCAGTTAGGATCTACTGTCCTTGACATTCTGGGGTCCAGTGAGGATCTACTCCCCACAAGTCATTCTGGGGTTCAGTGAGGATCTACTGCCTTTGTAATTCTGGGGTCCAGTGAGGATCTACTGTCCTTGACATTCTGGGGTCCAGTGAGGATCTACTTTCCACAAGTCATTCTGGGGTTCAGTGGGGATCTACTGCCTTTGTAATTCTGGGGTCCAGTGAGGATCTACTGTCCTTGACATTCTGGGGTCCAGTGAGGATCTACTGTCCTTGACATTCTGGGGTCCAGTGAGGATCTACTCCCCACAAGTCATTCTGGGGTTCAGTGAGGATCTACTGCCCTTGTAATTCTGGGGTCCAGTGAGGATCTACTGTCCTTGACATTCTGGGGTCCAGTGAGGATCTACTGTCCTTGACATTCTGGAGTCCAGTGAGGATCTACTGTCCTTGACATTCTGGGGTCCAGTGAGGATCTACTGTCCTTGACATTCTGGGGTCCAGTGAGGATCTACTCCCCACATGTCATTCTGGGGTTCAGTGAGGATCTACTGCCTTTGTAATTCTGGGGTCCAGTGAGGATCTACTGTCCTTGACATTCTGGGGTCCAGTGAGGATCTACTGCCTTTGTCATTCTGGGGTCCAGTGAGGATCTACTGCCCTTGACATTCTGAGGTCCAGTGAGGATCTACTGTCCTTGTCATTCTGGAGTCCAGTGAGGATCTACTGTCCTTGACATTCTGGGGTCCAGTGACGATCTACTGTCCTTGTCATTCTGGGGTCCAGTGAGGATCTACTGTCCTTGTCATTCTGGGGTCCAGTGAGGATCTACTGTCCTTGTCATTCTGGAGTCCAGTGAGGATCTACTGTCCTTGTCATTCTGGGGTCCAGTGAGGATCTACTGTCCTTGTCATTCTGGGGTCCAGTGAGGATCTACTGTCCTTGTCCTTCTGGGGTCCAGTGAGGATCTACTGTCCTCATCACTCGTTATGGACGAACAACAAGATAATATATACAACATTACATCTTAGATGTTATGTATTAACATTAGGATATTAAAAAAATATGTAGGACATGATAGCTTACTGTTAGTGTGTTAACAAGTGAATAGTATAATGCTATGTAGTAAAGTGAAGCTCGCTGTCGCTCTGTTAACATGTGGACAGTAAGATAACATGTAGGACATTAAAGCTGTGTGTCAGTCAGTGAACTTCTGGACAGTGAGATAACATTTAGCACATTAAAGATCAGTGTCAGTCAGTGAACTTCTGGACAGTAAGATAACATGTAGGACATTAAAACTGTGTGTCAGTCAGTGAACTTCTGGACAGTAAGATAACATGTAGGACATTAAAACTGTGTGTCAGTCAGTGAACTTCTGGACAGTAAGATAACATGTAGGACATTAAAGATGTGTGTCAGTCAGTGAACTTCTGGACAGTAAGATAACATGTAGGACATTAAAGATGTGTGTCAGTCAGTGAACTTCTGGACAGTAAGATAACATGTAGGACATTAAAGATCAGTGTCAGTCAGTGAACTTCTGGACAGTAATATAACATGTAGGACATTAAAGATCAGTGTCAGCCTGCTGACGTGTGGGCAGTAAGATGCTATGTAGGACATTAAATCCCAAAATTTTTTTGTTAACATGAGAATATTAAGATAATATATAGGACATTGAAGCTTGGTGTAATTCTGTTCACATGGTGACAGTAAGATAATATGTAGGACATTAGCGAACGGTGTCGGTCTGTTAACAAGTGGATATTAAAATATTGTATAGTACATTACCCCTTGATATTAGTTTGCTAACATTCAGATAGTAATATTTAATGTAGGTCATTACAGCTCGGTGTTGACCTGGAGACTGTAAAATGCCATGAATGACATTAAAACTTGTGGATAGTACAATATCAGGCTAATGAAACGGGGGGGGGGGGGGCAGTAAGATATTGTGTAGGACACTGTCGTTAACATTTGGATAGTAAGATAGTATTTTTAACAGTAAAGCTTAGTATCTGCTTGATAACATGTGGATAGTAAGATACTATGTAGGATATTAAAGATTTGTGTCAGTATGCTAACATGTGGATAGTAAGATATTATGTAGGATATTAAAGATTTGTGTCAGTATGCTAACATGTGGATAGTAAGATACTATGTAGGATATTAAAGATGTGTGTCAGTATGCTAACATGTGGATAGTAAGATACTATGTAGGATATTAAAGCTTAGTTTTGGTGTGTACAGTATATCAATTATAGAGTGCTTGCTTCTGATGGCAAAACTGGGAGAATTTGTAACCTAATCCATTCATGCCCCAGTCTCTCTCCCTCTCTCTCTCTCTCTCTCTCTCTCGCTCTCTCTCTCTCTCTTGTAGCCTGGGAGTAAAAAATATAAAGAGGAAGGATTCAAATACCGCACTGGAAAACAATCAAGTACAAAAGCTATGTTGCGACAATTATGCCTTCATCGGGTACATCAGTTAATACATATCAGAACGTCCAACTTATCATGGTAGTAGATATTAATGTATTTAAAAGAGGGTTAAACACATTAAAAGCAACATGAACACATAAAAGAGATACAAAGCTTATCATCTGTGTTGGCCTGTAATCTGAAGCATCTTTTCACTTCCAGACTTCACGGCTGTCGGTCCATGCGGATTCTGAGTTCAGTATATTTTGTCATGTGTTCTTATCTACGTTTCTGTGCTCATTTCTACTTTGACAAAGTGCTCTACCACCTTCCATCCGTTCCTGCACAGAGTTGTGGTTCCAATAAGAGAAAACCGGTCCGTCAGTGAGATCCCATCTCATCAAACCTTATCTCTGAGGGCTTTGAATCAAGCATCAGGTGTTGCGACCGGGAGGACTTTGGAATCAGCGTTGCTGGCAGGCACATCCACCATCATCACCTCCTCCACCCATGTCGTTGTTTTCTGTCTCATGGGTACCAGACTGCTGTCGCTGTGTTCTAACGGTCATCAGTTCTCTGAAGCAGGTGACCAGCCCAGCGATGCTTGACCTTGTCTGCGTGGGTAACTACATCCTTCACGAATGACATTTGACGTAGGTCGGTGTTGTGACGGCCTTTTAAACTTTGGTTTGGGTAGCGAGATGCCGATCATACGTCTCTCGATGGAGCTTTGGGTCACTCTGAGTTTGAACTCCATTTCTTGTGTAAGTGGCCAAGTTTCTGCGGCATAACACATTGCATGGAGAACTGTGGAGTTGAATATGAAGGCGTGCAGGTTCTGGTTGTGGGTATGGTCTAGTGCGTTTTTATGGACTAGAAAACCGCCCAGCCCAAGTGTGGACGGTCTTGTTAATTCTGGGTTTAGGTCGTTCGCATGTTCAATAGGCGTCCCAGGTAGATAACTCCTTCACGTCCTCCAGGTTCTCGCCATCGAGGATGACTGTGCCATCGCTAGCGAAGCGGTTACGCACGACTTTTTGTCTTGGAGGTGTTCATATCAATGTCAGTTTGTCTCCCTACTTTAGGAAGCATAGCAATCATCTGGTTGACGTCTGTGTTTATGTGATGAGCACGAAGTCATCTGTGAGGCGGAAGGGGTTAAGTCGCTAGCCATTGATGTCAAAGGGGGGTCTTGTCACATAAATTGACGATGGATTTCAGGCATGCGTACAAGAGACTTGCTGCGATTGGCTGCCCATGGCAAACACTGAACGACACCATTTCTGATCTTTGGAAGGGGTGATAGGTTACCGTACAGTCCTGAGTAGCAGTTAGCAAGGATTATGACATAGTCTGGAACAATACCTTGGTCCAGCGGCGAGTGGCAGACGAAAAGTAGCTGTACAGAGTCAAATGCTATCTTCCAGTTGATAAGGGTTTGGTACTCTCTGGTTATTTCAATTAGGCGGCAGCAGGTTGGGGTGTGTGTAGCAGGGTTAACTTATTCTCTATTATCCTAGGTCACGGTACCATTTAATATAATATGTAACAGTCCTAACAATACTTGTATATCCTAAGTCACGGTATCATTTAATATATTATTTAACAGGGTTAACGTATTCTCTTTTCTATCTTCCTTACCACTATCTTCATTACCACTATCTTCATTACCACTATCTTCATTACCACTATCACTCCTTAACTCTCTAAAGTAAATACCAACAATTCTTTTAACATAAGTTAAACACAGAATGTATTTTTCACACAAGTAAAACTAATGCACATCAATCATTTTCACTAGGCTCATTGATCACATTATACTGTTTATCAATTATTAATGAATTCTAATGTCTTTCAAGAGGTTGGTTATCATCGCTTTTCTAACTGACTAAGATTACTTCTAAAGGTTCGTGCAAGTAGCACAGGTCTTACTCTAGTACTAAACTTTACCCAGGGTTCTCATCACGTGGTCGGAATCTAGCAATTGTTCTATTCACTATCTCTGTGCATTGACATAAAAGATGTCTATCTACAATTTCTCAATCCTCATCTATCTGTCCTCTCAGCTTACACAAAAATGGATGACTACTGGACCTCTTGTCTCGTCTCTCGTAAGGCAGCTGTCTACTGGACCTCTTGTCTCGTCTCATGTAAGATAGATGTCTACTGGACCTCTTGTGTCCTCTCTCGCAAGGCAGATGTCTAATGGACCTCTTGCATCGTCTCTACATCAGGCAGTCGGTGACTGCATCTCTGCTCTGACTGCAGCTGTGCTTGTGTCTATGACAGACGACAGTGGTTGTCTTACTGTGGTAGTCAGGACGAGGAAACCCACAAATCACAACGGTCGTCTTAGGACGACAACTTTGTGTTGCAGCAACACGTCTCCGACTGACGAGAATGAAGTCAGGTCACTCGAGCAAGATGTTAGCGACGACGACTTGAACAGAACATCACACACATGCAGATTCTTACATGTGTGTGGTCTGTCGTTGCCTTTCGATGTTGGTCTGCTTCTGTGGCTTCTAACTCTATGACTCTACTATTGTCATTCCCTGGCTAAGTTCTGTAGTTTTATCTAGCTACTTGTTCTTGACTAACGTGCTACTCACTATACTGCCCTATGGCCACCCGTATCTGCTTTCCTGATCTATCCCCTATTCTGTCTACCCCCCCCCCCCCCCCCCAGCTTATATGCCAAGCTTCCCCCGCTTTTGTCCATGACTTTGCTTTCTTGAGTTCATTTCCCACCAACTTTATTTGAACTCGCGTGTCCCAAAGAAAGGCTGCCTTATTTTCCAAACTATTGACTGACCGCTTGTTGACGGGGATTCCCAGTTCAAACAGTGAGAACTCGACCTATATCGGTCGGCCAGCCCCAACTTGCATTGGTTGATAGTTAAGGACCATGCCTCGTTCAATGAACTGAAACTCTCGGGCCGGGTTCTCAAGTTATATTTGGATACCACTAACGGTATTTTCAGGGCTTCCCTGGCTTTGGCTCGTTGTACCTCTGTAACTCTGTTACATGCGGTCTATTGCGCTATGTTCTCCGAAAACCAGCCTGTTCGATTGGACGCGCAGCATCGAGGAGATGACGGATTCTAGCGAATATGCATTCAGTATATAATTTTTAGATGACTGGGACAAGCGAAATTAAGCGGTAGTTTCCAATATCTTCCTTGTCTCCTTTTTTATATAGAAGCATCGTTCCGTAGTTACGCCAGACTGTAGGTATTGTTCCTGTGTGTAGGTATGTTCTATAACTTTTAGCTAGGGCTAGATGGAGTAGTGGTTCACAGGCTTTAAGGTAATCTGCAGTGATGTTATCTATTTGATTTCTTAGGTGGCAAGCTCTCAAGGCCGTGGCTGATTTCTGAGGGTAGGAAGTTTGGAAAGGGGTGAAAGTGAGGATTGAGTTGTGATTGGTGGCTTACTTGAAAAATTCCGTGTAATACTTATTTATGATCATGTCTAGTCTAGATGTAGCTCGGGGCCCATCAGGCGCTTTCAGGCAGGGACTGGTATGGTGGTGCTCGGCGATGTGTCGAGAAGCTAGCCTTAAGCTGCGTCTGGACTATGCCACTGCAAGGATAGCGGGTAAACTCTTCTTTTCGTTTTTGTCGGTAGAGTGAGATGAGATCACTGACAGCTGCATTGTTGAGAGACATCTTGTGCCTCTCTTCCAATAAAGCTCGTGAAGCTCGTGATATTCTATTATTATTATTGTGGTTTAGTGGCGGGCGCCTGGCGGTTTTTCACGTGGAGTTTATTTTTGGATGATTTTATAGTTGGATATAACGTGGTTTATTTCGTGTCGGGGTTGTTCGCGAAGACTTATGTGCTTGCATCTCTTGTGAGGGGGGGGGGGTGCGTCTTGAAGAGGATACTGCGGTGGAACAGCCGGTTCGTTTCGCATAAAGCAGCCATTGTAGACCTGATCTTATCCAAGTATTTCTAGACGTTGACCCCATTATCCCGTTCTATGTCATCAACATGGTTAGACAGTGGATCAATTGACACTGAACATACCTGGCAATGACAAGGCAGACAGACTAGCAAAGAGGAGATCAAGACAAGAACAGCCACATGCATCAACATCTTTATAAACAGCAAAACAGCTCATAAGAACATATAACAAAGAAATGTGGCTGAACAGATGTGCCATGAGAAACACGGCGGGAATGTTTACATATAACTGCATCAATCAACTCACAAGGAAGAACTAAAGCACCTTTTTTATAATGACTGAGAGCCCAACACATCCCATGTAACAAGCACCTGAACATAATCCAACCCCAACACAAACACCAGAGAGCCAGCTGTGTACACACCAATCGCAACCCACACCAGAGTACCAGCTGTGTGCACGCCCATACGAAACCGTTGGTCATCATCACTTTGAGTGTTCGGCGCTCAGCGATGTTAGAAAAATGGTTCTTCCTCCGAGGCCAGGTAAATGGAACACTTTCTATGCCACTAAACAACAACTAACAATCACGTGCATATACCATTACATGGCATTTGGCCGAAGGGAGAGGGTCCCAATGCTTCTGAATCGGTAATAACATCTGATCAGGTCATCCATACTGATCGGACATGTTAGTCAGTGTCAGGTAAAATAACGTCCAATCAATAACAAATGATTAGAAACAGGCTTACTTTCAAATGTGCCAGCCGATGTTTTACATTGGATCCACTACCAGGGGATTGCATGTATTCATTTTGATTCGCATTGTTCTTTTATAGGTCTAGTGATATTGCGAGCTTAATATCTGAGTAGCAATATATATGTAACTTTGTCGCTATGTACAAAATTATTGTATAAATCCTATCGATTCTGTGCTCTTACAATCTGAGTAACAATATGTCCCATTGTTGATATGTGCATTCACAAGTAAAAACAACTATGATTCTCTGTATAAGCAAAATCTGACCTCTAACCTACTGTATGATCGGTGTACTACAGTAAACATCACGAGTGGTCCGAGATATGTGGGTATGACAAGGACAAGAATAGCACCACTACTCTACAGAGAGCATGTCGTAAGAGGCGACTAACTCTGTGATATGGCATAATACCGGCCATGGTTAGGTGGTTTGTTAAGAGCAGCATAGATGGTGCCTAACAGGCAGCGGGTCAACTTGCTCTAGTGTTGGAGTCTATTAAGATGGGCTCGCCTATCGGTTAACCACCCTCCGCGATATTTGTCCCAACGCAACGGAGTAATAAGCTGCTCGAGCCTAACCCACTAAACAGGAATTCCCCTCCCGGCTACATCCAGCTCACACCAGAGCTGGGACCTGCACATGAGTATCTGCCCATGTAGAAGTACAGGTCGACTAAGTGGGACCTGCACACGAGTATCTGCCCCATGTAGAAGTACAGGTCGACTAAGTGGGACTTGCACATGAGCATCTGCCCCTGTAGAAGTACAGGTTGACTAAGACTACAGTAAACATAAAATGTTACAAATAATATTTCTTGTGTTGCAGGCTGTTCACTTTTTTTTACAGCATACGAAACACAAGACTTCACCACTAATGGAGATTTCCGTGAGGTCGCCCGAGGAACATCTGGCTGAGACACTTCGCCTCTGCTACCCGGGACTCATCAACGGGTGTCTTAGACGTTCAACTTGAAAGGTGTTGGTTGGGTATGGAGATTACTTGACTTGACTTGAAACACAAGGCAACAGCTCTAGCTGGTCACCTATCTTCTCGGCACAGCCTCCATGACAACAGAACACATTTTGCAGTCCTGTCCATCGTGTACCGACACAAGAAGTAACATTTGGCAACAACCAGTGTCATTCCACGAGAAGTTGTATGGAAATGCACGGATCCTCAAGTCAACTGCTGCCCTCGGTAGAATCAATGAAGTCGAGGTCTGAAGACGAACGAGTAAGATCTACCTTCGTGTCTTTGTTCGCGCCAGCCGGAGCACATCAGTAGCAGCTCAGTCAACCTCCATGAAGAAGCTTGCGGCAAAGAACTTTGCATGCTCTTGCAATAGTGGTTTCTGTAACAATTTGCTTACATGATGAGGTCGCTAGCCTCATGCACAACTCTCATTAGTCACGTCTTTCAATGCATGCAGGGAGTCAAATCAATCAAATCAAGATTCTACCTCTCCATTTGTTGAAGCACAGGTCCAGCACTGTATTTGGCTTACCATAACGAGCTTTAATGAAAGAATGTTTCTAGTAATTTGCAGTACGGTAGTAATAATGTGTACCTTGTGAGATTGCCACATTCATGCACAACCCTTAGTCACCTCTTACTACATGCAAGAAATGAAGTAATGTATCTTATTGTCTTCACTATAAATTCATCGCCTACCGAAACATTTTTCTTCCTTGACTTACTGTGGCAGTATTCTGCAAGTGGTTATATTCTGTAATTCCCAGCGAAGGGCCCCGAAATACACTGGAGAAAGTTATCTTATTGGTAGATGTCAAACAAGCAGCGACAACGATAGAAAAGATATGAATTTGAATTGAATGTATGAAGCTTTCACCTAAGTGATCATAAGTCGCGTTGTAGCTACGCTGGCTCACAAACAAAACATGTCTGTGTTCAGATCACAGAACCGGCATGGTCAGACACATATCGGATGTGAGCCCATTAAAAATGCGTGCTGAATGTGGATTCCTCAGCATGTAAGGTGCAAAACCGCACAATGTACTCGGTGTTAGGAAACACGGTGAAAATGGTTTAAAAAAATATGTGACCTGGTAGTGTTTTCTCTGGTATTGCATTCTATGTTTTTGATTATGTGATTCATACGAGGTAAGCCAGTAAGTATTGCACATTGATTTGCGAGACGATCCAGTTTCCATATGACAGCGCATGAGCTGCAGTGGTCAGCGACCCATAGCTGACTGCTAGCGTCAGGGCCAGCGAACCAGAGCTGCCAAGACCCTTCTACACCTCCAAGTGGTGATCCTGGATAACAGGCTGCAGCAGGCAGACTGGCTAAGGAGACGGGATCGAAGAGGGAAGGCTAACCCCGTACTCAAAAAATGCTTGCTGAAGTCGGATGTGTTGGACCGAAATGTGCAAATGTCGCAGTTAAGCTGTAAACTACGACACAACGCATTCCGTTCTTTGGACTATATTCTGTTACTTAAGCCCTTTCGGGGTTTGGTAGCGGGAGATTGAGAACGAACGAAGCCAAGCCAAGTCACACCATGGCCAACTGTAATAGACTACAAATGGCCATGGTTACACGGTAGTCAAGAGACGTTAATAATGGTTCCTGAAAGGAGGAACTTGATAGATTGACAGGCGATGCAGGCCTAAAAGCGACACGAGCTATAGGCCGGTAATCGAGGAGGAGACAGAAGTAACCGGTGGTTATGTTGGAAAGGCTATAGCATTTTGGCCAATAAAGGCTTAAACACTTAGGTTCTGCGCTGTTGAGATGAATAGTGCACGTTTCACAGCGACACAAGAGAGAAACTGATCACTATGAGTGATTAAGTTTGAAGACAACTTATATGTGGTGTTCACGAACATCAGTTCTTGATGATTTGCTGAAAGTGACAGAAAACTGATTATCGGGTGAGAAAGTTGGTGGTAAACTTGCCATAGGCTTCACATGTTCCGTCTTGAGTAAAGTGTCACAAACACATGGGATATAATCCAGAAGAGAGTCAGTAAGGTGTTGCAAACACCTGGGATACAATCCAAAAGAGAGTCAGGAAGGTGTTGCAAACACCTGGGATACAATCCAGAAGAGAGTCAGGAAGGTGTTGCAAACACCTGGGATACAATCCAGAAGAGAGTCAGTAAGGTGTTGGAAACACCTGGAATGCAATCCAGAAGAGAGTCAGTAAGGTGTTGCAAACACATGGGATACAATCCAGAAGAGAGTCAGTAAGGTGTTGCAAACACCTGGGATACAATCCAAAAGAGAGTCAGGAAGGTGTTGCAAACACCTGGGATACAATCCAGAAGAGAGTCAGGAAGGTGTTGCAAACACCTGGGATACAATCCAGAAAAGAGTCAGTAAGGTGTTGCAAACACCTGGGATACAATCCAGAAGAGAGTCAGTAAGGTGTTGGAAACACCTGGGATGCAATCCAGAAGAGAGTCAGTAAGGTGTTGGAAACACCTGGAATGCAATCCAGAAGAGAGTCAGTAAGGTGTTGGAAACACATGGAATACAATTCGCTAAAGGCAGAGTATGTAGGACGGTGCCTAAAACCTCAGGAAACACGCTTCCAAACCACGGATGAGAAATATTGTTGGTCCAGGTAAGGCCAGACAAACGGAAACTGCAGACTGTCAGGGATCAGTCACATCTCCAGATGAGGATGAGCGCTACAAGACCACGCCTTAGTTAGTTAATCAATTAAAACTAGTTGCATATTTTTAGTTAATACTTACTTACTTTCCGTGTCCAAGCACCACGTTATATATCTTGCATCCAGTATTCAGCGACATGGATTGATTTGTCATTTGCCTTCAGCATGTCGGGCCTTTTGTATGTTTCCTGGAAGATGGGACAGGCCATCAGGTGGTCTGGGTCCTATATTGAGCAGCAATCACACGTGTCTTCATCTGTGTATTCCCATCCCTACATATTCCTCTTGCACCGTAATACACCAGTTCGGAGTCTGTTCGGCGACTTCTATGTTGTGTATGGTAGATGATGTCCAGGAGCAGGTTCCTCCCGAAGTTCCATCTCTTGGGCCTGCACCGTCGACTTTGTAATTGTTAGTTAGTAATAGAATAATAGAAGAGGATAGTGATAGATGGCTATCGATAACACAAGATGGATGTGTCTCACGTCTACCAGTGTTTACGTTTCCAAATCTTCGATCAGATTATAATTCACCTCATCGGTTGGCTTGCTTGATTAATGTTCTGAGAAAGTGTTTGTATGTATTCATCTGGTGCATTGTGCCCGTTTATTCTTATCTAGATGGGGTCGTTAAGACCGACAAGCCCAGACATAAGCTGTCATATGACAACTTGACAAAAATATAAGCTGTCCTATGACCACTTGACAAAAAGAAAAGAGCCTATATATGACAACTTGTCAAAAAAATAAGCTGTTCTATGACCACTTGACAAAAAGAAAAGAGCCTTCCTATGACATGATAACAAAAACTGAAATAGCTGTCATTTGACAATTTGACAAAAACTAAAAAAATCCATCAAATAACAACTTGACAACAAAGTAAAGAAGCTGACCTGTGACAACTTGACAAAAACTAAAAATCCGTCCTATGACAACTTGACAAAATCTAAAGAAGCAGACGAATGACAACTTGACAAAAACTAAAGAAACAGAGTTGTGACAACTTGACAAAAAACATAAGCCATCTTAAGACAACTTGACAAAAACCCAAGTCAGCCGACCCATGACAGCTTCGCAAAATCCAAGAAAGCCAAATTGGAAGTCATGAACCAGAGCTGTGCCACCATGCTTCTTCTTCATCGTACGCAGTCAGACAGTAACCATTATTTTTTTCGAAAAAAGCGGCGGTCATCCTGAGGCTGTCGACACTGCCATAGAGCTTGTCTTGTAGTTCCACTGGTGATGGCCACATCTGCTCTCTCTGATCCTCGTATGTCGGGCAGTTCTGCAGCAGATGCTCAGCGGTCATTTTCCCGGTACCGCACGGGCATTCGTCGGTGCCACCTATCTTCAATTTGTTGAATAGGTGGTACCTCAGTCTATTGTGGCCAGTGCGAAGTCTGAAGACAACGACCTGCTCTCTTCTGTTCAACTGGTAATATGCATCGTTTTTGGTGTAACCAGTATGTTTAGTTTCCCATTTGGTCATGTATCTGGCGTGCCACCATGCAAAAAATGGTGGTCGTATAATAAGAGAAGTGGCGGAGGTTTGTTGCTGCCCTTAAAGACACCACCAAGCGAAATAGTAAATGGCTGCGTTGCCGGTCATTGACCAAGTATGTAAGAAGATATGTATTTACATACACATGCATGCGCACATACATTACCCACACATACATACAAATATACATACATATATACATACACACATACATGTAGTTGTCCATTGCATGTGACGAGGGTGACATCATCCGACTGTTCTGTCTTGATGGTGTAACTTGCGCTGTATTTGGATTATAGTGAGCAAGAAGCTCCGCTGGTCATCAACCTCACTCTCTGGTCCCGAGCTACTTTGGACCAGTGGCAAGACAGAGGTCAGGACGACTGAACGTAACCCAGGATGTAGGCACTCTGGTCCCACCTCCCTTTGGAGACCAGGAGTCGATTGAAACTTGCGGGATTCGATCGCCCACCATTTCATTTCTTTGAGAGGCGAATGCTTTACCTATTTACCACAGCGACACATATATATACACACATATATACACACGCATAAATACTTACACACACGCATAAACACACACAAACACATACATCAATACAAACATACATGCATACATTTAACTTCTTTATACTGATTTAGAAGACTCAGCAGAGTCTGTATACAACTAGTTTCTTCTACTCTTTGTCTTGTCTTCCGCCATTACTCCAAGTTCTCATAAGGACATTTTTCCCATTGCTGGGGTAGTCGATGGGTTTTAAAGACTGAGAACTACAGGCCACTTCACCGCTGCTGTCGCCACGTCGTGTGCTGGCTATGTTTGTTTATTTCACCCCCAACAGAAAAACAACAAATGCCATACCGGGGAATCGAACCACTGCCCTCCTTGTCAGCAGGCAGGCCTCGAAACCTTTCGGCCACGCGCTCCTCAAGGATATTTACACAAAGTAAATGTCACCTCAATAATTTTAATTAATTTGTGAGCAGGAGCAATTAACACAATTTTTTATTGAAATTGTCCAACATATTCTAAATATTTTTGGTTAGATAAAAAGAAAGACCTTATAATAACACAACATAGTTTTAACTAATTCTTTATTCATAAATAAACATAACAGTTGAAACTTTCAAAAGCAATAACACAGACCTATACAAGTAAATAAATGATGTCATTAAAAATGTATAAAACAATAGTAATTGATTTTTACAAAACATAACCGAGTATTAATACTGTATTTATATATATATATAATATTTCAGATTTCAGCCTGTAACTGACCATCCAAGTTTGGGAAGGCACAGCAAGAATGAAAGAACTGGTGAACCCACCCCCTTTCACTCTATAAAACTACACCCATATATATATATATATATAAACAGAAAATACATATGATTGTTTTTCCGTCTGGCTAAAACACTCGAACAGCAAGCTCTAAGGACGTGAAATTTGGACATCGCATCGTGTCTGGAATTTCTAGGCCAATGCATATTATTTTCTGCTAGCTGCATTATACCCTTCCTAAGTTAATTAACATTAATGAAATTAAACTGTACGGCAAATGTTTGTTTTTTTGTATACAGTACAGTGCTATATTTTTTAGCATGGCCACTCAAGGTCAGATACTTCACGCCCCAGGAATAGTCCACGTTTGAAAATGATCAGTATATGGGGAGATCTGCCATTTGACCCTGGGACATGTTGACAATGTGCTCCTCTTCAGAGATTTAGTTTCGCAACTTTTGTTCTCTCACCTGAGTGCAGTGTTATTCTGTTGGAGTTTTCTGTGTTAAGTGAATATTTCATATTGATTGATTATCATAATGCCGCCGATTCAAAGGATAATTACATTGAAAAAATACTGAAACACACTAAGTCATAACAATTCACGCAACTTATTTCAAGTCACTACGTTAACCTGAAGTCACTACCAAAATGTATGTATTAACAAATTGTTATTTCCCGGCTTAAACCAGGTGCTAAAGTTTCACTATATACACATACATACATACATAAATATATGTGAAGTTTCATACCCGCATCGAATGTTGGTTGCAATGGACCTCCAACATCCTCTTGTCTTTTGTCTTGTTGGCACACTTTAACAGACTGATTTCAGTCCATCTTTTGATGTTGTCTTTCCACTTATAGCGCTGTCATCCTCTTGCTCACCCACCTTTCACTCAAGTGTTGTTCTCAGCAGTGTGCCTTGTCTCTACAACTTTCAAAAATATTTTATCTAATTTGCTTTTCCTTCAGTATTTCTCATTCTATTCCCAATCTCTTCATGTCTTCCTTATTTGTACTCCTTTCCTTCCACGAGATGCAACTCATTCTTTTGGATATCAATATTTTAAAGAACACCAGATAAATAACCCTAGGATAACAAGAACACAAGATAAATAACCCTAGGATTACAAGAACACAAGATAAATAACCCTAGGATTACAAGAACACAAGTATGATGCACGTAATAATAATGTTCTCTTATGCATCTGAGGCCCGTTGAGTAGGTGAGCCACATCCATGACTCATTGCTGTAGTGTGGTTCCAGAACGGAGGAGGATATCTGCTTGAGCCATACCTGTGCGAGTACCGTCTCTCCTGCGCCTTCAGCCGGTCGGGGGAAGACTTTTGGCGCTGAGGAACGACTTGTGTAGTATCTTGTGGGTCGGTGTTTCCTTGTCCAGCCGTACAACATGGCAGAACAAAGAAACTCAGCGCCTGTCAAGTGTTTCTGAGATTGGGTGGAGGTGTGCTTTTGCAGAGACCTCCACGTTGCGGATGTAGTCATGCTATCGGATACCCAGGATACGCCGCTGGTCGCGCATGTGGAAGGCCTCCAATTTCAACATGTCATGTGTGAGCAATGTCCAGGTTTCGGAGTCGTAAAGCAGGATTGGGACCACGCAGGACTGGTAGATGCGGACATTTGTCCCAAAGGAGATCTTGCCATTAATCCACACACTTAATCAAGCTTTCACGATTTGGAAGGAAACACCAATAAAAATATATAACAAACAATTGGATTTTGTTGTACGATAATTCATCAGCACACCAATTCCTACTCCTACTCGGTGAAGCAATGCATCGCAACGCACAACGTGACCGCCCTGGAGCAGTATACACCCCCCCCCCCCCCCCCACGCAGCCTGATGTTTCATATTAGGGAGTTTTACTTCCACTTTAGCTGTTGAGTGTCATATTGGGAGCCTACGTCATCTGTCCTGCACCAACGGTGTTGCATCAGTCGTTGTGAGCTTGTGTTCTTGCACAATTTCTCTAATATCATCTATCCATCTGCTCCGATGCCACCCTCTTACTATGTAGCCAGATCTACCAGAGATGTAAGTCATCGGAGAAAGTTGATGAGGGTGCATTCCCTTGAGATGACCAAACCAGCGTTTTTTGTGCCTGGAAATGTATTTGGCACAAGACGTGGTGCCAACCATACTTCGAATGTATTCGTTTCGCATTCTGTCTTTTCTGGTAACACCGGTGACCTTCCTCAAACATTTCATTTGTCAAAATTTTGCTTTCATGCGTATTTTCTTACAGAGACCATGTTTGACACTGGTAGCAAAGAGTAGGCATAAATATACTATTTATCAGCTGTTGCTATGTTACCAAACTAATGGTCTGGTGCTCCAGCAGTGGTAACAGCTGATAAATCACAACGGATGCTTTCTCAATTTCCATTGTCGATCCTACGCCGAAAGACCTTTTAAGAGCAATATCATTTACATGAATGTTGAGTTGACCAGCTGGTCTGCTGATCCTTATGTTTTCTTCTCGATAATTCGCATATTGTGTTTAGCACAGGTAGTCGCAAGCGCGCTCATGTGGTTTTGTCGTTTATTTCATCGTCGTACAACAGACACTGATCATCTGCAAAGAGTAAATCGTGTATTGAGTTCGGTTATACTTCAGATGTCTTCTACTTCTTTCATACGCTTGAAAATATGTCTATATCTACAATGTCGTCTCTTGTATAAACGTCACTGTCTTTTGTAGTTCACATACAGGTCCATAAAGTTTCTTTTCCAGTGTTGTTTCTATGGGCCGGTGAGCTTCTCTCTGTACCATATATCCTATTCGTATAGTATTATTATCGATGTATATTAGCTTCAGATGTCTCAATTTGACTGTTCTATAACCTAAAATTGTCACTGAAATGGCAGTGATTTAAGGATGCTGAGGATGTAATCTCCAATGCGACAAAGAGCCAAGAGAAGTGTCAAAGAGTGGGTTACAGGAATGCTCCCAACAGCTGTTTGGACATTATCAAAAGTGTGTAGTTACCGAAGGGAACGATTTTGAATCAAATGCAGTGTAAATAATTGTATTGTTACTTATTTTTATACAATACAAAATTCTTGGAACTTCTTGATGTTGACTCGTATGTGTATGTATGTATGTATGTATGTATGTATGTATGTATGTATGTATGTATGTATGTGTAGATTTTACTGTTCCTATGTAAATTGTTCAGTCCTTAAGAATGATAATTTAAGTACACCTCTGTTATTGTTTTCGTGCAAAAATCCATTTGAACCTTACCTGTTTATTCAACCTATTATTGCTTTTATTCCCACAACTTGTCTTTCACGGCAAACCTGGCCTAATTGGCCTAATACAATCACCTATCATGACACACTCCAGTCTACTCAGCTTGTAAATTGGTACATGACTGCTGAAGTTAGAGGATGTAGAGCATTGAAGGAAAACTGGTCTTAAAACCCAAAAAAACATTCAGTCCTTGTGCATCTGAGTATCTAACACTTCATCCTCAACACCAACAGATGAAATGCGATTAATTTTACATTTTTTTTACAAACTAATATATAAACTTACATTTGTTATCAAAACCAATGTAAACTTACATTTTCTTTATATATCTTAATACAAACTTACATGGTCTTATCCAAACCAATAAAAAATTTACATTTTTCATCAGAAGCCAATATAAACATAAGACCAAGATCAACATTAGTACAACGAACAGTCAACCATATAATCGTAGAAAATAATTTCGCAGACAATACCAAATGACAAATATTCAAAATATATTTTAAATTTTTAAATAACTACATGACAAGAGATAAACTAAAATCTAATACTTTGTTCTTCAGATAATCAATGACAATATGCTTACACCACGCTCTTATGACATGCTCTCAGTGTGGAAGTGAGCATATTAACAATTCTGTCCAACGCTGAGTGCCTTTGGGATTACATGGGCATTACATGCTTTACAAAAAGAAGCCGCGAGGGGTAAGAGGCGACTGTGTGACATGGCATTACATCGGCCATGGTTAGGTGGTTTGTTAAGAGCAACATAGATGGCACCTAATAGGCTAAGGGTCTACTTTGCTCTAGTGTGAGTTTATTAAAATGGACTTGTACATCGGCTAACCACCCTCCACCAGACTTGTCCCAACACAGCAGAGTAATAAGCTGCTCACAGCTAGCCCGGTAGGCAAGAAATCCTTCTTCCGGCCACATCCGTCTCACACCAAAGCTGAAACCTGCACAAGGCTATCCGATCATGTAAGCGTACATATAAACTAAGACGCCCAAAAAAATGTTAGAAGGGAATGAAAATCAAGTGAAGTAGAAGTGTGTATTTTTTGTAAGGTGAGAGGGAGGGGGGGCGGGGGGGTGGGGGGTTATTTATAAATTAAATTTTGACAGATGTCCGGAGAAACACCACAAACTCACCCACATGTCTCGGCGAGGACTTAAAGATTTGAACGACAAATTATTTCCAAGTTGGGACGGCGTGGGCTAGTGGTTAAGTGACACGGCTCACAACAAGAAGGTGCTGGGTTCGATCCCCATCACAGCACCGGCCGTTACCCCGGGGAAGCAAACCCTTAAAAAATGCAGGAGGAAGCAGGCCTTTACATAAAATACATGCTGAAGTCGGATGCACTGGGCCGACAGGCGCAAAATAAAAACCACAGTGCAACGCACACCGTATTGGAGATTAGAGAAATAAGGCGAACGCAAACAAACAAAAAATTTATTTTTTTAAATTTCCAAGTCTGGAATGTTCTGTTCTGGTGAGACTTTGTGATTAATAGAAAAATATAACAAGAGCAATATTTTGTAGACTCCCAAAACGTTTGGCATAATCTTCTTTACGAATACACATCTGAGTGAAGCCTGGGAAAGGTACAGGTCTTGTGGTAGGACCAACCCACCTAACGTTGGCCACAGGACCTGTAATGAATTTAACATCCTTCAACACAGTTTTTACATCTGGGGATGTTTTTCCACGCCGGAAATGGGAGACAATACACTCCCACCATTTCCTGTTGGTATCAGTGTCGTATCTTAAAGAAATATGAGGCGTTTCCTGTAGTAGACTTTCATCAATTGTGAAAGCAATAATAGCTTTGGTACTACGCATCCAGCCAGCCACTTTTCCGCTCCAGTACACAGACCGCTGATAACTTTCTGTGACATAAAAACCACGACCACTTGAGAAATCCAAAGAACGTTTTGCTTTTTTCAAGTCAATACCATTTTCGAGTATATTCGTGACACTGCCGGCATCGGTGGCGTGATAAAACACTTTTTTACCATATCTGCCGTACATTTCTGCTATCTTATCCTGAACATTCGTTTCTGAGAAAAAACTACTTGACACGTTGTACATTGCAATGTCCGCTATATTAGAACAGCCAAATGGTTCAGCGTCAGGGGATCTTTCTATACGTGTGGTAAACCACCTGTCTTTGATATGTGTACTGTAAGGAGTGTAACGTGTATGGTGTCTCGCTGGATTAGAGTACATAGGGTCGTCATCCTCGCTGCAATTGAAAGGACAAAACGGCAGGTTAATCATGATATGACAAGAATACAATAAATGTGCAGGTATTGAAGAAATTCGGGGGGACAAAGAGAATTAATGACCGAAATCAAGGTTAGACAGTTAAGACATTTTGGTCATATAACAAGACATACCTCCTTGTTGAAGACCATGCTAGAGGGTAGGGGGAAGGCAGTCGTTCAAGAGGCAGACAACGTTTTATGTGGATGATTAATATCCGGAGATGGGCAGGTGATTAGCGCGTGGGAGAGCACTCATTTTTTATGGTAAAGGTACAGGTTCAACTCCAGCTACCAGCATCAGTTGACCGAGCTGTATATGGATACCTGACTGGCGGCTATGGAATGAAAGAAGCAGCGAGGAAGGGAACTGGTTATCCCATCTCACAAAGCTGCGGCTAAGTAAAATAAACTTCATTCCCAGCGGCAGTGTCTGCTATGGGACTACTTTAACCGTAACATCAAGAGATGGACTGGATAAAGCCTGCAGTTTGTACCATTATGGCCAGAGATAGAGTACACCCATAACCCATTGCAGCCGACCTTCAATGCAGAGATGACACTTAAACTGAGCTCAACAGATGACAAGCATCACTTAATGTGCTCAATTTTGTAACTAAAATGGTCGTTCTTTTTTAGAAGGAACTAATATATTAGAATCATTACATTTCTCACATTTTAAAATACATTGCTACAAACAGTCCTCCTCTATCAATCGATGTTCTTTGCTCGCCAAATACGACGCATAAGGCAGAAACACATGATCTCCAGTTGGAAAGGTGTGACGCCACTGTTTTTAGATCTTGCATGGTGTTGAGGCCCATAGTTGAGCCCTCTCGGATGATTGTTTTTTTTTTTTAGTGTTTCCTTGGGTCTTTCTCTTTTCCGATCGCCCTTTGGTGTCCATTCAAGTGCTTGCAATAGAAGACGGTTGTTGTTCATTCTAAGGACATGTCCGATGTATGTTCATCGTTTTTCCGGATGATGGTCGACACGTATATTTGGTTTGTCTCTGTTCTTATCGAGTCATTAGTTATGAACTGGTCCCAGCGTATATTCAATAAAAAAATATATTTAGTTTGTTTTTTAGCGCTTTTGTTGTCTTCCAGCTTTCACATCCATATGTCAGGACTGATAATACGATTGAGTTGAATAGTCTGAGCTTGGTATATTTACTCAGTGTCGTTGATTTCCAGAAAACTTAACTTAACGTCTTTATACTGGCTTATACAACCAATTTCATTTACATTACTTTGCTCTAAAAGCAATGCGCATCCAATATATTCTTAAATACATTAATTGTCCTTGCCTCCACTAGATGTTGGTGAGCTGATTAAAGGCGCACGAGACCAAAGCAATTCTAGTGGAAATTTCTTTTGTGACATCTCTATCTTGTGTCATTTTGCTTCCCATGTATGTCTAGTGTTGGACATTTTGTAGAGATTTCCCTTGTGCATTTCAACCTTTTTATTCCTGGCGGCCACTTCTTTATAACTTGCGCGATGTCAAATTGTCCTTACCGCCCACTAACATTTAATTTGAAATAAATTCCGCAATCGCCCACTGAGTCTGTGCATTTTGGATGTTTTTAATACAGCATATAATTATTCTGATACTGCCCACCTGAAAGTTAAATTCGTGGACAGTAGTGGATGGAAGCGCCCAGGTTAAAGAGCACTGATTTAGAGGGTCCTTCTAAGAGCTACAAATAGTCCTTCTTTGTAGACTATGTCTAGTCCTTTTCCAAGCTACACACTCATTCTCATGGCTACAGATTGACCTCAATGTTATAGACAGACCTGAAAAGTACCACAAACAGTCCTTCTAAGTATAAAAAATTACATCAACCCGGCTTCATTTCATTTTGGTGCCCCTATATTTGCTCAGTCCCTTTCATTGCTAACGACAAAACATAAACTTGGTAGTTCCAGCTCCGAATTGTTACCGTACTTCATCAGGTACCATATTCTTCTTCTTCCTCTTCTTCTTATTCTTCTTCTTCTGCGTTCGTTCTCAATCTCCCGCTACCAAGCCCTGAACAGGGCTTTGCAAGTAGCTGGGTGTAATCCAGAGAACGAAATGCGTTGTGTCACTAGTTTACAACTTGGCTGCGATATTTGCACCTTTCGATCCGAAATATCCATCTTACCCATTTATAGCTGGATTGACACTGGGAGAAGCAGTCATGCCATGAAAAACACACGGAATGCCCAGTCACAGATACCCAAGCCCGACGTGATTCAAACCAAGTACATTGCTCACAATCTCTAACCGCAGACTCTACTTTCAAATAATCCCCAAACAAACAAATGGAACACGCCATCAATAGCTGCGGTTGAAAGGGCGTGTTCTAAATAAAATAAGATGTAAAGTCATACACAACAAACGTCAGGATCTTTTTCAATTTTATGAGCTGTTTATGAGAAGTCATATGTCATTGTCTCCATTACCTGACTCTACAATCTCCATGGACTGTATACAGGTGTCACACTTTGTCTAAGGAGAGTAATGAATATCAAATTGGAAGACATGGTCCCAGATACTGATGTTCTTTAGAGAGCTGGTATCTGTAGCATTGATACCATCATGATACAATCACAGACTCGCTGGGCCGGTCATGTACTATAAAGGCACGCTTAAAACGTCTCTAAAGTCATTCAGCATAAACAACGAAACAATGGAAGATGCTGCGCAATACCACACAACCTGGCCCACAACTCTACACAGAGGAGCAGCATCATATGAGGCTTCTAAAAAGGCTGCAGCAGAACAACTGAGACAGGCCAGACAATCCAGTGAAATATCACCGTCTCGCAAAGCGAATTTTCCATGTCCTCACTGCATGCGTTTATGAAGATTCCATATTGGACTGGTCAGCCATCTTCACACCCATCCACAATGACGACTCACAGAATACTCGACTTAAAGGACTGGTTGAACGAAAATAGAAAAGAAGTCTTTATCATCGGTGATGGCCGAACAATACACAGTTATTTAAAGATTGTCGCAAGTTCAAATGTCGTTTGTCAGTGTTTCACATAACTTGATGTTCTAATCTCTCGATATTCTAGCAGGTTTGTCAATATTTAGTTATTTCAAGATTGACACGAGTCGAGATGTCGTATGTCGGGACCTCCATTACCTGATGCTCTAATCTACATATATTCTGATAGGTTTGTCCGTCAACAATTAGTTATTTACAGAATGCCAGACATTTTGTTTACCTGTCATAAAGATCATCTGCATCAGTTTGTGTTTCCTTCGTGTCCCTCTCTATTCGTTTGGCTACATTGGCTTTATCTAATGGCACAATAGAATGTTAAATGATGCGAGGGTGTTTTGGGTCAGTACACAAAATATCAATCGAGGGTGGGGAGAATACACCAACTGTAACCTGTTGAGCATGTCATTAATGGCGACTGAAGAGTGTGTATCTGGAGGTGTAAACCTCATCATGTAAAATAATTGTTACAAAAACCACCATGCAGATGGTTGTGTACAGGTGTTCAGGTATTCTATAAAAAAAGTACCTGTAGTTGTGGCCCTATCCTTCAGATGGTGCAAAAATGTCAAGTGAATGAATGAAGATAAAACATGCGACAGTGTAGATCAGTGTTCATCAACCTGGGCGCTAGAACCAACTAGTGGGCGATTTTAGCTTTCAGGTTGGCGGGAGCAGAATAATTACATGCTGTATTTTTAAAAAATATTATTATTATGACAATGCAGAGGCTACACAACCTGAAGAAACTATGACAACATACCAGCAAACCATCAAAAATCAACATTTTGAGAACCTGTTGTTCCTGTGGAAGCATACGACTGTGAAACATGGACAGTTACCAAAACCTCAATGAAGAGAATCAAGTCCTTTGAGTCGTAATGTTATAGAAAGTTTCTCAGAATACCATTAACAAAACAAAAATGAATATAGACATTCAACAAAAGTTGGACTTAGAGGAGAACTGGTTCATAAATTCCATCATGAACAATAAAATTGAAATACTTTGGCCACATCAAAAGACACAACGATCTCGAGAGAACGGTAATTGAAATTATGGTGGCGGGAAAGAGAGGCAGAGACAGACCAAGAATGCGATGTCTCCATGATGTCAAGGAATGCTTGGGCATGACTGGAGCAAGCTAGAGATTTTGTAAGAGGTCGAGTTTCTTTCAGAAGGGCTGTGATGTGAGCGACTTTCTGCAAAGGACATGCTACATGATGATGGTGATTATGTATTAAAAGATATTCAAAATATGCGAACTCAGAGGTCGATCACAGAATTTTCCTCAATTTAGATTTTAGTGGATGGTAAGAAAAATTGACACTCCAAACACCAAATATAAAAATGTTGACGTGACCTGGGGTCGATGATGTCAATATTGTGGTGAGATAATAGCAAGCTCGTGTGTGATATCAGAAACTAAATGGGGAGAAAGGAACAGCAATACTGTAACCTGCCAGCTATGTAAGATGCGACTAAGGAGGGTTGTGTATGGGCTGGGTACCATACCCTGCAGAAACTATATACGCCACAAAAATGAGAAGGACATTTCTAAATTCCAAGACAAAAGAGGAGAAAATGTCTAGACAAGTCTAGGCAGTAAAAGACTTTCCTAAAGGCGAATCCTGGAGATTCAAAAATAGCACTAAAGCAGCCTTCCAAATATGTTGTGAGTGGTCACTAAAGAGGGTTGTCATTTAGATGGATCCAGCACAGTCAATGAGCTGACAGCAACCAGTGACTCAAAGCTGGCTGCTTGCATCAGGGTCGACGAACCACAGCTGACTAAGTTCCTATTCTGTCTCCAAGTAGCGGCCCTAGAAACAGGATGCACGAGTATGCTCTAGCTAAGAGAATAGGATCGCAAAGGGAATGCAAAGGGAATGGTACCCAAAAATATTGTGCTGAAACCAGATGCGTCATGTCAAAGTGCAAAAATCGCAGCTCTGCTGTAAACTACATCACAATGTTGCAATGTCCTTTTCAGGGTGTACGGTTTATCCTCATAAAGGCTCTACGCTGCAAGATCTACTTTTGATGCCAAACTCTTGTAGCTTGAGAATTGCTGAATCATTTATTGGAGTGTCTTTTTTTTAAAAGGCAGCCATTGCTTGATATCGGTACATTGTACTTATTTTTATCCTCTTGTTCTTCATTGACGTTTGTTTAATTGAGTACAAAGTACTCTGTACCAGATTTTACAGCTGCGCTGCGTCATCTGAGCATTTCGGTACATCAAGGCATCTTATTTTGGTAAACTTTCCTTAGCCTTGGACTGTCCGCAGCCTACCTACAATGCAGCAGATGGTTAGGGTCATAGTTTTTCATCTATCCGAAATTCACATCTACTTCTACAATTCTGAGTGCCTTCGAAGCTCGCATATCTGTTTGGTCATTGTCATGAACCTCAGTGTGACTTTGATAGTAGATCCACTCCAACAGTTCGTAGAGTTGTTGATGTTGTTGATGTTGTTGTATGCCCACAATGAGTAAGTATATTATTTTGTTCGCACCTCTTCTTCTTCTTCTGCGTTCGTTCTCAATCTCCTGCTACCAAGCCCTGAACGGAGCTTCGCAAGTAGCAGGAAGTAGTCCGGAGAACGGTATGCATTGTGTCGCTAGTTTACAGATTGATTGCGATATGTGCACCTTTCGATCCAACACATCCGTCTTCGGCGACTGTGCACATTGAAAAGCCAGTTGTAGTAGCTATACTCACATTCCGACTGTGCTGATTAAGGTCGACTGGGCCCTCCAGGCCGTTGTGATATGCTATACTTCATCTGTGTGTGGCTCACTACCTCGGAGATAACGTCGATCCCCCACCTCGTTATACAGGCTGCCATGAAAACAGTTCGTTTCTATGGAGAACTGCAATGAATTTGAGGCTGGAAGTCTTGGCCAGTATATTTTGCCTGATCAGACGTTAGTCTCCTCTTCCCGATCAGTATGTTTTGCCTGACCAGACGTTAGTCTTTTCTCCTCGATCAGTATGTTTTGCCTGATCAGACGTTAGTCTCCTCTTCCCGATCAGTATGTTTTGCCTGATCAGACGTTAGTCTCCTCTTCCCGGTCAGTATGTTTTGCCTGATCAGACGTTAGTCTCCTCTTCTTGGTCAGTATGTTTTGCCTGATCAGACGTTAGTCTCCTCTTCCCGGTCAGTATGTTTTGCCTGACCAGACGTTAGTCTTTTCTCCCCGATCAGTATGTTTTGCCTGACCAGACGTTAGTCTCGTCTCCACGGAGTAGAGTTAAACAGTGTATGCCTTACGCGCGCTAAGTTCTAATGTAATCTCAGATTCGTACTTACAATTTGCGGCTAGTTCTTCGTTTTCTTGTGTCAGAGTCTGGACATGGGCAGTTAACAGTTCTGGAAGATAATTAGCAGCGAGGTATGACCCTTTTGTATCAAAGTGTTTCCCCAATGGAGGTCTACGGGGCCACTTACTACTAGAAAATCAAGACTGTTAGACCAGTACTGTTTATGTCGTAAAATGCGACAACGGTGTGTTTTACGTAACGGGGGCGGTGACCTAATTATGTCCAAGTAATGTAGAAAACACAAATGAAGGTGGGTATACTGACTTTCTGCAACGAGACCAACTTAAGAGCTGGCCTAATAGGGTGAAGATAGAAGAATGTTGTTTAATGCTATGTACTACTTGAGTAGGACGTAAAACATTTAACGTTTTGTGTGGTAGATCAAATATTTAGTGTTTTGTGTGAGACATAACAATGTTGAATGTTGGACATAAAATGTTGAATTTGGGACATAGAATGTTGAATGTTTTGTGTTGGACATAAAATGGTGAATGTTGGACATAAAATATTGAATGTCGGACATAGAATGTTCAATGTTTTTTGTTGGACATAAAATATTTTATGCCTTGTGTGGATCATAAAATGTTGAATGCTCTGTGTGGGTCATAAAATGTTGAATGCACTGTGTGGGTCATAAAATGTTGAATGCTTTGTGTGGGTCATAAAATTTTGAATGCTTTATGTGGGTCATAAAATGTTGAATGCATTGTATGGGGCATAAAATGTTGAATGCTTTGTGTGGGTTATAAAATGTTGAATGCTTTGTGTGTGGTAGAAAACATACCAGGTATTGGAAACAAAAACAGGCAGACTGAAAAAGAAAGAAGAGATACAACCCTGAGGTACATAACGAAAAACTATCTAAGCATAGACTGGTCCCATGCATACATCGACGGTTCTGTAACAACCATATACAGAACGGAGGTGCAGGGGTATTCTTGAGCCTACCAAATGGTAGAAAAGTAACACGGTCAGTGGCAACTGGAAAATACTCAAGCAATTTCAGAGCGGAAGTAGAGGCACTGAGAGCTGCAGTAGAACAAATGGTGACAAGCAAGAATAATGAAAGCCATATAGTCCTGCTTACAGATGCCCTGGCCGTAGTCACAGCACTAAAAAGCCAGAAAAATACTGAACTTAATGATTTAAGAGCAGTACTCTGTCAACTATGCCAGCAGTCCGCTCCAAAAAGAGTAGTGGTGCAATGAGTTCCATCCCACTGTAACATCCAAGGCAACGAGGAGGCAGACAGACTGGCAAAAGAAGGTGCAAGACTACCACAACCCGATACTAGTGTGACATACGAAGAGTCAAAAAGGCTTATTAGAGCTAGATACATGACCAAATCGGAAACAGAACATACTGGCTACACAAAAAACGATGCCTATTACCAGTTGAACAGAAGAGAGCCGGTCGTGGTCTTCAGACTTCGCACTGGCCACAATAGACTGAAGTACCACCTATTCAATAAATTGAAAATAGGTGGCACTGACGAATGCTCCTATGGTACCGGCAAAATGACCGCTGAACATTTTCTGCAAAACTGCCCGACATACGAGGATCAGAGAAAGCAGATGTGGCCATCACCAGTGGCAACACTAGACAAGCTCTATGGCAGTGTCGACAGCCTTAGGATGACCGCTGCTTTTTTTTCGAAAAAATTAAGGTGGATGTCTGACTGCTTACGATGAAGAAGAATGCATTGTGTGGGTCATAAAATGTTGAATGTTCTGTAAAAGTAAAGTGGAAATTCAGCAGAATTAACCGTTGGTTGTAAATGGAGTTTTTTGAAGACTCTATTTTACTAAGCCGCAGCCTGTGAAAGGTGGGGTGGCCAGCACCCTTTTTTGCTGTTTTTACTTTCCCTAACTCCTGCGTCAGGTAACTAATTTACAGCTGGGTTGACTGGAGAGGCGGTCTCCGAGTAAAATCACAATCCTGATTTATGGTGTCTTCCGACGCGATTCTTCTTCTTCTTCTTCTGCGTACACAGTCAGACAGTAACCATTATTTTCTCGAAAAAAGCGGCGGTCATCCTGAGACTCTCGCCACTACCATAGAGCTTGTCTTGCAGTTCCACTGGCAATGGCCACATCTGCTCTCTCTGATCCTCGTATGTCGGGCAGTTCTGCAGCAGATGTTCAGTGGTCATTTTACCAGTACCGCACGGGCATTCGTCGGTACACCCTATCTTCAATTTGTTGAAGAGGTGGTACCTCAGTCTGTTGTGGCCAGTGCGAAGTCTGAAGACAACGACCTGCTCTCTTCGGTTCAACTGGTAATAGGCATCGTTTTTGGTGTAACCAGTATGTTCGGTTTCCCATTTGGACATGTACCTGGCTTTGATAAGCCGTTTTGACTCTTCGTACGTCATACTGGTATCTATTTGTGGTAGCCTTGCACCTTCTTTTGCCAGTCTATCTGCCTCCTCGTTGCCTTGGATGTTGCAGTGTGACGGAACCCACTGTACCACTACCCTTTTTGGTGCCGACTGTTGGCACAGTTTGCAGAGTGCTGCTCTTAAGTCATTAAGCTCAGTGTTTTTCTGGCTTTTTAGCGCTGTGACTACTTCGAGAGCATCTGTCAGCAGGACTATATGGCTCTCATTTTCACTGTGTGTTACCATTTCTTCCACTGCCGCCCTCAGTGCCTCTGCCTCTGCTCTGAAATTGCTCGTGTACTTACCAGTAGCGAATGACAGTGTTATTTTTCTGCCATTTGGTAGGTTCAGGAATGCTCCTGCCCCTCCGTTCTGTGTAGTGTTTGTTACAGAACCGTCGGTGTATGCATGGGTCCAGTCCATGCTTGGGTAGCTTTTCGTTATGAAGCTTAGGGTAGTGTCTCTCCTTTCTTTTTCGGTCTGGCAGTTTTTGTTTGCAATACCTGGTATATTTTCTACCACCTCTGGAAATATATCCTGCCTCCAAGTAGGTTTTCGTACAGTAGTGATGGGTTTTGGTGTTGTTAGTGCGTTTATGGGATCTTCGTGCATCTTTGCTTTGGCTATTTCTGCAAAGTTTCTTCGCTTTAGTTTCCCAGTTCCCAAATTGTTTAGCCTCTGGTACATTGGATGGTCCGTCAGTCTTCGGAGTTTCTCTGACTGCAGCTGGGCTCTGCAGTCTCTTCTGTCGGTCATGGATTGCAGTTTTGTAATCTTTTCAAGTTCTACAATTGGCGTTGACTTCATGCCACCAGTTATGATTCTCATGGCTTGGTTTTGAAGTTTGTTAACTTTATCGAAGTTCGCCTTCGCTGCTGTTGTCCATGCCGCGATGCCATACTCGAGAACTAGTCTCACTCTTCCAGTGTACAGTTTCTTTAGTATGCCTTCGTCTGCTCCCCAGCTTGTGCCAGCAAGTTTCCTCATGATCGCCATTCTTTCTCTGGCTTTCATTCGGTTTCTCTCAATCTGACTTTTCCATGTCATGCGCCGATCAAATGTGACTCCCAGATAGGTTGGGTTGTCGTTTGGCTGCAGGATTTTGCCATTTAGGCTTAATTTGGTACTTTGGGGTTTTAATGAGAGCGAGAATATTGTGCATGTGGTTTTCTCCTCGTTTATTTTGACCAGCCATGAGTTCGCCCACTCTTCCAGCGATGTTAGGGCCGTTTGCATCCGATTTCTTGCTATGGTGAGATTCTTTTCAGAGGTCCACATAGCCAGATCGTCTGCAAACATTGAGCTATGGACTCTTCTTGGTATATTCTCTGTAATATCGTTTATATATACCAGGAAGAGTGTGGGTGACAGTACTCCCCCTTGGGGTACTCCCTGCTCGAGTGTCACCTTTTTGCTCATCTGCCCTTGTACTTGGACTCTGGCCGTTCTTTGTTTGAGGTAGTGGTTGATCCACTTGTACATCTTCCCACAAACATCACTTCTTCTTAGCTTGACTCTAAGTCCATCCTTCCAGACTTTGTCAAATGCCTTTTCCAGATCCACCCAAACAGCTACTGTGTGTTTCTGTGCCTGGTAGGCATCTTCTATCTCCTGGGCTATGAGGATGACCTGGTCCTCAGTGGATCTGTGCTGTCTAAAGCCGGCTTGCTGTGGAATTAGTATTCGTTTTTCTTCCAGATGCCACATCAGTCTGGTGTTTATCATCCGTTCCATCAGCTTGCCGACACAGCTCAGTAGGCTTATGGGCCTGTATCCATTCGGATCTGTGTTGTCCTTTCCTGTTTTTGGTACTGGTACCAGTATTGCGTCTTTCCATGCCTGGGGTACAATACCCCTTTTCCAGCTTTGGTTCAGGACTGATAGTAGTTTTTCCTTCGCTGTTTGGCCCAGCCCCATCAGCATTTCGTTTGTTATCCCGTCTTTTCCGGGAGATTTCCTTCTCTTTAGTGTTCTCATAGCCTCTTCCATTTCGCGCATTGTTAGTTTGGCCATCATGTGCTCTTCAGGAGCCGTATTTATGTTTTCGTGCCCCTTTAGCTCTTCGCTAATGTCTGTATGCTTATCTGCAGGGACCTCGATGTGGTTTGCTCTGGCATAGTGATCGACAAAGGCGTTTGCGGCTTTCTTACCTGTGATCAAGTTCTCGCCTTGCTTGATAGTAATTTGTTTATTTGACGGGGTTTCGTCGTTCATGGCTCTGACTAGCTTCCATAGCTTGTTCCCTTCTTTGTCCAGGTTTAAACTTTCCGTTTTATTTTTCCAACTTTCTCTTGCTGTTTGCTTGAGAGTGTGTTTGTACTGCGCCGCGGCGGCTTTGAGGGCGATGTTTGCCTCCACGGATTTTTCTCGTTCTGCCATGTTCCTAGCATTTGTTACCGCATCTTCCACTTTCTGTAACTCATCATTCCAGTAGGGCTTATAGTTTTTCCTAGCTCCTCTTGGGATGGTTTCAGTGGCGGCTTGCATTATTGCCTTGCTTAGGCTCTCTACCATGGGCTTCATTTTGGTGTTTCGTGTGTTGATGGTTTCACACAGCCCATCTGTCAGGATTGCAAATCTGTCCCAGTCGGCTCGTTTGTAATTCCAACGTGGGAGCGGTTTTGTTTCCTGTGGGCCTACTTCCATGTCAATGGTTAGCCTGATCGGCCTGTGGTCGCTACCTGCCAGTTGGTTTAGCACCTGGCGGTCTATTTTATAGTGTATGTCCTGTGTGGAGAAGGCCAAATCTGGAGTCGAGGTGGTATGCCATGTTCTTGAATAGAAGCTAGGGCTATCCTCCGGCCTATTGATTAGGGAGAGATTTGCATCTATCTCCCAATCTTCCACTTCGTCACCTCTGCTGTCTGTGTCCGACGCGATTCAAATCAAGGCACCCTTGTTACCACAGAAAATAGCGAATTGCTTGCAATGAACTAAGCTAATGCGCCGCTCGAATGTGCTGTTGAACATAAAATGTTGAATATTATGTGTGGGACGTAAAATTTTGAATCTTTTCTGCTGAACATAAAATGTGAAAATGGGACATAAAAATGTTGAATGCTCAGTGTTTTATGTGATGGGGACATTTAATGTTGAATGTTCAGTGTTTTATGTGATGGAGGACATTTAATGTTAAGTGTTTTATGTGAGGGGGGACATTTAATGTTTAGCTTTCAGTGGTTTATGTGATGGAGGACATTTAATGTTAAGTGTTTTATGTGATGGAGGACATTTAATGTTAAGTTTTTTTTATGTGAGGGCGGACATTTAATGTTGAATGTTCAGTGTTTTATGTGATGGGGACATTTAGTGTTTAATGTAATGTGAAGCATTTAATATTTAATGTTCAGTGTTTAATGCAATGTGAGGCACTTAATGTAGAATGTTCAGTGTTTTATGTGAGGGGGCACATTTAATGTTTAGCTTTCAGTGTTTTATGTGAGAGGGGACATTTTAATGTTCAGTGTTTTATGTGATGAAGGACCATTTAATGTTTAGTTTTCAGTGTCTTTATGTGATGGGAGATATTTAATGTTTAATGTTTTATGTGAGGGGGGACATTTAAGGTTTAATGTTCAGTGTTTAATGTAATGTGAAGCACTTAATGTTTAATGTTCAGTGTTTTATGTGATGGAGGACATTTAATTTTCAGTGTTTTATGTGATAAAGGACATTAAATGTTTCATTTTCAGTGTTTTATGTAATGAAGGACATTTAATTTTCAGTGTTTAAGTGACAAAGGATATTTAATGTTTAATGTTTTATATGAGGGGGGAAATTTAAGGTTTAATGTTCAGTGTTTAATGTAATGTGAAGCACTTAATGTTTAATGTTCAGTGCTTTATGTGATGGAGGACATTTAATTTTCAGTGTTTTATGTGATAAAGGACATTAAATGTTTCATTTTCAGTGTTTTATGTGATGGAGAACATTTAATTTTCAGTGTTTAAGTGACAAAGGATATTTAATGTTTAATGTTTTATATGAGGGGGGACATTTAAGGTTTAATGTTCAGTGTTTAATGTAATGTGAAGCACTTAATGTTTAATGTTCAGTGTTTTATGTGATGGAGGACATTTAATTTTCAGTGTTTTATGTGATAAAGGACATTTAATGTTTCATTTTCAGTGTTTTATGTGATGGAGGACATTTAATTTTCAGTGTTTTATGTGATGGAGGACATTTAATGTTCAGTATTTTGTGTGATGGAGGACATTTAATGTTTGCTGTTCAGTTTTTTATGTGATGGAGGACATTTAATGTTTCATGTTCAGTATTTTATGTGATGGAGGACATTTAATGTTTTATGTTCAGTGTTTTATGGGATGGAGGACATAAAATGTTTTATGTTCAGTGTTTTATATGGGACATAAAATGTTTTATGTGAAGCATAAAATGTTGAATACTTTAATACTTTAATGTTTTGTATGGGCTAAAAGATGGTTTTAGTTTTTGCAACATTCAGACTACATCCTGCTACTTGAAAAGTTATTTTCAGGGCTTGGTAGCGGGAGTTTGAGAACAAACTTCGAAAGAAGAATAAGAAGGTTAACGCATAAACGTGTTTTATAGACTTTATGCTATGTGAGTGACCTAAATTGTTTCATACAATGTCTTATATGCAAGATTAAAAGTGTTTCATACTCTGTCTCATATGCAAGTTAAAAACTGTTTCATGCTCTGTCTCAAATGCAAGATGAAAACTGTTTCATGCTCTGTCTCAAATGCAAGATAAAAAGTGTTTCATACTCTGTCTCATATGCAAGATAAAAAGTGTTTCATGCTCTGTCTCATTTGCAAGATAAAAAGTGTATCATGCTCTTTGCTCTGTATGCATCATCAATATTTTATACTATGTTCTATATGTGCAACTAAAAGTGTTTAATGCACTTTGCTACAGGTGAAACATAGTAAAGTTAAAATTCAGCAGAATTAACCGCTGGTTGGAAAATGAGTTTTTGAAGCCGCAGCCTGTGAGAGGTGGGGATGGGCATTGCTCTTTCTTGCTTTTTTTACTTTCCCTAACTCATGCGCCAGGTATCCATTTACAGCTGAGTTTACCGGAGAAGTGATGCACGATTAAAATCACGACCGGGATTGTTTTTAGTCTTTGGACGTGATTCAAACCAAGGCACGCTGATACACAGAAAATAGCAAATTTCTCGCTATGATCTGAGCAAACACGCCCCACCAGGCGCAACATATATTTAATCCTATGTCCATTGTGTGTGATATAATATGTTTCATGCTGTGCTTCCTGTGCAACAAATGTGATTTTGGTGCGTGCATTGAGAGTCCGAGCCTCAGTTCTGACTAACGAGGAATCGTCTGGTCTGAGGTTTACAAAGACAACATTTTATAATTTTACAAAAGTAAAAAAAGGAAAGGCAGTCCTATAGTAGACAAAGAAATATCACAGCTGATGGGGACAATAACGTTATGGATGTTGGGGACAAACATTATGGCTCTTGGGGACAAAACATTATGGATGTTGGGGACAACACATTATGGATGTTGGGGACAAAACATTATGGATGTTGGGGACAAAACATTATGGATGCTGGGGACAAAATATTATGGATGTTGGGGACAAAACATTATGGGTGTTGGGGACAACACATTATGGATGTTGGGGACAACCCATTATGGATGTTGGGGACAAAACATTATGGATGTTGGGGACAACACATTATGGATGTTGGGGACAAAACATTATGGATGTTGGGGACAAAAAATGATGGATATTGGGAACAAAACATTATGGATGTTGGGGACAGCACATAATGGATGTTGGGGACAAAACATTATAGATGTTGGGGACAACACATTATGGATGTTGGGGACAAAACATTATGGATGTTGGGACACAATATTATGGCTCTTGGGGACAAAACATTATGGATGTTGGGGACAAAACATTATGGCTCTTGGGGACAAAACATTATGGATGTTGGGGACAAAATATTATGGCTCTTGTGGACAAAACATTATGGCTCTTGAGGACAAAACATTATGGATGTTGGGGACAAAACATTATGGCTCTTGTGGACAAAACATTATGGATGTTGGGGACATAACATTATGGCTCTTGGGGACAAAACATTATGGATGTTGTGGACAAAATATTATGGATGTTGGGGACAAGACATTGTAGATGTTGGGGACAACACATTATGGATGTTGGAGACAAAACATTGTAGATGTTGGGGACAAAATGTTCATGGCTGTTTGAGACAAAACATGGTATTTTGGGGCAAGACATCATGGCTGTTGGGAACTGCTTCTTCTTCATCGTACGCTGTTTTCAGCGATATTTACGTTGCACTGTTTTATTTTGTTAAGCCTTTGGCTCAGTGCATCCGATTTCAACAGGCGTTTATGTAGGGTTGCCCTCCTTAGCCTTTGGCTGTCCCCAGCCTAACTGCAAGGCAGCAGTTGTTGTAGTCAGAGTTGTCTCTCTTTGGAAGTTGTCTTGCAGGACTATCGAGTCTTCCCTACTCGTGTCTATAGGGTTTGGCAATGATATGATATACTATGTAACAGTTTGTACTATCTCGGAAGAGAGACAGTCCAGTGTGACTGTGTCCCAGGATCGTCACGTCCTGCCAGAAACGTAGCATATGCATGTGAGTGAGGTATCTCTTTGCTCCCTTTATTTTCTCGGCTCATCTGCAGCGATGGTACTCCTAGCATTCCCCGCCACCCGAGAGGTTGTCACAATAGGGCAGGAGGTGCAATGTCCGCTGGAATGCATCTCTTCTGCGTCCATTGAGATGACTGATAGCAGACAGAGGCAAAGAGCGAGGCAGGAGTGCATTTAACCAGGTGCATTTCTGCGGCTCGACCGGGCCGGGCTGAGACGCAAGCCTCAGCCATGTCGTAGCCTGCCATCACAGCGGTGCTGAGATTTAGGGCGGGATTCTGGCTTAGAGACGTTCGGCCGTAGTCCCTCAGATGGTAGCTTCGCACAATTGGCTTATCAGCCAAGCACGTGGACCAAATGTCAGCGACCTGTGATTCCTCTCGAAAGAGTGCATTTGACAGGGGACAAGCCTGGTCATGGCACGGAGATGTTGTTCGCCTGGTGTGCGGACATATCTCATGGTCAAGGATTGAGTCTCAGCAGTTCGCAGTGAGTGAGATAGCTGATCTACTGCTTAAGACACCCCGACCGAGAACTAAGTCTTTTACTAGTGGTTTCAAACCTCATCGCCGTATGGGGTGAGTATCGCGCAGCTTCCCGCCCGCTTTGATCGGCGGACGGCAGAGATCTCTTTCTGCGGCTCGACCAGGTCGGGCTAAGACGCAAACCCCAGGTCCCTACCATATCGTAGCCTCCCATCACCGTGGTGCGGAGATTTAGGGCGGGATTCCGGCTTAGAGGCGTTCGGTAATCCCTCACATGGTAGCCTCGCGCCATTGGCTTATGGGCCTAGTACGTGGACAAATGTATGCGACTCCTTTCGAATTGAGCAGGATTACCGTAGCAACGCCCTGTCATTTGTAGGATAAGACTGACCTGTCTTCCGAAGGTCTAATACCAGCACCCGTTCACTATTAGACCCAACGAATCAATAGAGGGCTTTTTTTATATGTCAGACATGACCAAGTGTCTGAAACCTGCAGTTTCTGTAGGATGAAGCAGGATTACTGTAGCAGACGCTCTTACATTAAGAGGGTAAAACTGACCTGTCTTCTGTGGGTCTAATACCAGCACACGTTCCCTATTAGACCCAACGAAAGTGCTCTCAGTCTGTCAGTCATCATATAGTGTTGGCGTGTTGAGTCAAATTAAGCCGCAGGCTCCACTCATGGTGGTGCCCTTCCGTCAATTCTTTTATCGAACACTGAATGCGGGCCAATCGAGCCACAGAGAGCTTAGTCCCAGATTTCCGAGGGTCTAATTCCAGCACCCGTTCCATATTAGACCCAACGAAAGTGCTCTCGGCCTGTCAATAATTTCAGCGTTGGCCGTGTTTAGTCAAATTAAGCCGCAGGCTCCACTTCTGGTGGTGCCCTTCCGTCAATTCCTTTAAGTTTCAGCTTTGCAACCATACTTCCCCCGGAACCCAAACACTTTGGTTTCCCGGAAGCTGCCCGCAGAGTCATCGAAGCAACTCCTGCGGATCGCTAGCCTTATCGTTTATGGTCAGAACTACGACGGTATCTGATCGTCTTCGCGCCTCTGACTTTCGTTCTTGATTAATGAAAACATTCTTGACAAATGCTTTCGCAGTAGCTCGTCTTGCGGCGATCCAAGAATTTCACCTCTAACACCGCAATACGAATGCCCCCGTTTGTCCCTATTAATCATTACCTCCAGTTCCGAAAACCAACAAAATAGAACCGAGGTCCTATTCCATTATTTCATGCACCATTATTCAGGCAGCCGAGGCCTGCTTTGAAAACTCTAATTTTTTCAAAGTAAACGCGCCGACCACCCAGGACGCTCAGCGAAGAGCACCCGTGGGAGACAGCCGGCAGACGGTAGGGCAGGGGACAACGGGCAGTGAACCGGCGCGAGCCGGACCGCCCGTCTGCGCCTGAGATCCAACTACGAGCTTTTTAACTGCAACAACTTTAATATACGCTATTGGAGCTGGAATTACCGCGGCTGCTGGCACCAGACTTGCCCTCCAATAGATCCTCGTTAAAGGGTTTAAAGTGTACTCATTCCAATTACGGGGCCTCGAAAGAGTCCCGTATTGTTATTTTTCGTCACTACCTCCCCGTGCCGGGAGTGGGTAAGTTGCGCGCCTGCTGCCTTCCTTGGATGTGGTAGCCGTTTCTCATGCTCCCTCTCCGGAATCGAACCCTGATTTCCCGTTACCCGTTACAAACATGGTAGGCATGTCACGTACCATCGACATTTGATAGGGCAGACATTTGAAAGATGCGTCGCCGGCACATGAGGCCATGCGATCAGCACAAAGTTATCCAGAGTCACCAGTGGAGACGCCGCAACCCCACGAGGGGAAACGACGATTGGTTTTGAACTAATAAAAGCGCTCTTTCAGCGAGGGTCGGAGCTTGGTAAGCATGTATTAGCTCTAGAATTGCCACAGTTATCCAAGTAGGATGGCCGCACGGACGGACTGACGGACGGACGGTTGTTTCCCCCGTGCCTCAGTCCGTCGACCTAGGACCGCCTGACAGGGGCCCCTACATACACCAGACGACCGACCGACCGGGCTCGCTCGGGGATGGATGGCAGCGCTCTGTGCAGAACGGATCCCAACGGCCCCGGCGATGAATTTCACTGGGACTGGAGACAATTTTCGCCTGCCTGCCTGCCCTTCTCCCGAGGGTTGGTCGGGCTGGGACAGGGCCTTCAGGCTGTATTCCTGCTTTCCATTTGCCGGTCACACGCTCTTTGCGAGAATTTGACCACCAGCGAGACAAACTGTCGAGCTCTGCTATAAGCCTTAGAAAAATCACCACCGACTGTCAACGTTTCTCGATATGGACTAGAGCAGCGCACCTCAGCGGAGGCGACGACACAACAAACCGTATCCCGATACCTATACGGAGAAAGGCGGGCGAGCGTTTTCGACAATCCCGCGCTATCGTTCCGTCTGGCGGGACTGAGATCGTTTTACGAACACTGGTGGAGATTGAATCGCGGCGGCGAGACAACTACCCCAGGTGGATGTTGGGAACAAAATGTTCATGGCTGTTTGGGACAAAACATGGTTTTTTTGGGGCAAGACATCATGGCTGTTGGGAACAAAATGTTCATGACTGTATTATGGAGGAAATGGTTTTTAAAAACTTGTAGGGGTTGAAGGTGGATAAAATTTCCAGATCAAAATGGTATTCATCAAAAATTGATGTATGAAATTAGAGACCCGTTAACAAAAACCATTGGCTATATTATGTTCTCAATCACTTGCGAAAGGGATTGTTCCAGGGAATTGGAAAGATGCAGGAGTGATCCCTTTATCAGAATGGGCACAAAAAAACAGATCCAGCAAATTATAGACTAGTGATTTAACAAACGTAGTATGTGAAATGTTAAGAGTCAATAATCAAAGAAAACATTGTAATGCATTTTGACACGTTTGATCTAATTAGAAATAGTCAGTATTGGTTTACTAAAGGTAGATCGTGCTTAACAAATCTATTAGAATTCATGCAGCAGGTTACTAAAATTATAGATAAAGGGGAGCTAGTGGATGTTATATATCTAGATTTTACAGAGGCCTCATCAAAGAATGTTTAGGAAGTTAAAATCCCGTGGGATAGGTGGCGAAGTTGCCAAATGGATTGAGAATTGGTTAACAGGACGAAGGTACAGAGTGGGCATAAATAAGGAGTACTCTGAGTGGTGTGAAGTAAAAAGTGGAGTGCCACAGGGCTTAGTTTAGAAGCCAATTTTGTTATTGTTATATATATATATATGTTAGTTGAACAATGATATCGGATCCATGATTGCAAGAATCTGCGGATGACACAAAATGACATAGAAGTGTCTCATCTAAACCAGAAATCGATGTATTGAGATCGGATTTAAATCAAATTTGGGAATGGTGTGTGAGCTGGCAAATGAAATTTCATCATCATCTGGTTGATCAGTTTGGAGACTGGTTGTAAGGTTGTCTGAGTATGGCCCTCCATTTGACCCTATCCTCTGCAGTTGTCTTTATTGCAGCATAAGTTGGTACTTTAATGTCCCTGCATGCCTGAGATGGAAAGGTGAGTCTTGGTCACCCCGGTCCTCTCTAGTCTTGGTCTCCGTTGCCCTCCGTTTCCTTGAATATTGCCCTTTAGTATTTTTTGTAGAAGACTCATCTTTCATGTCTCATATTGTGACCCAACCAATTCAACAGACGTTTTTGTATCATATGCAATATTTGTCTTTGTGGGCCCACATTGAGTAAATTCTCATTGCATCTTTTTTCTGTCAAATTCACTTTTTCCACATTTAAAACTCTTCCAAGCTTTTTTTTCATCTTTCTTTGCCAAACTCCATGTTTCAGCCCCAAACAGTGCAATTGGACATATATGTTTGGCGATTATTCTTTTTCTCAGTTCTATCCTGATATTCTTTGAGGTTCTTCTTCTTCTTCGTACGCAGTCAGACAGTAACAATTATGTTTTCGAAAAAAGCAGCCGTCATCCTGAGGCTGTCGACACTGCCATAGAGCTTGTCTAGTGTTGTCACTGGTGATGGCCACATCTGCTCTCTCTGATCCTCGTATGTTGGGCAGTTTTGCAGCAAATGCTCAGCGGTAATTTTCCCGGTACCACACGGGCATTCGTCGGTGCCACCTATCTTTAATTTGTTGAATAGGTGGTACCTGAGTCTGTTGTGGCCAGTGCGAAGTCTGAAGACCACGACCTGCTTTTTTCTGTTCAACTGGTAATAGGCATCGTTTTTGGTGTAACCAGTATGTTCGGTTTCCCATTTGGTCATTATCTAGCTCTAATAAGCCGTTTTGACTCTTCGTATGTCATACTAGTATCGGGTTGTGGTAGTCTTGCACCTTCTTTTGCCACTCTGTCTGCCTCCTCGTTGCCTTGGATGTTGCAGTGAGATGGAACCCACTGCACCACTACTCTTTTTGGTGCGGCCTGCTGGCATAGTTGACAGAGTACTGCTCTTAAATCGTTAAGTTCAGTATTTTTCTGGCTTTTCAGTGCTGTGACTACGGTCAGGGCATCTATAAGCAGGACTATGTGGCTTTCATTCCTTTTACCTGTCACCATTTCTTCCACTGCCGAATGACAGTGTTATTTTTCTGCCATTTTGTAGGCTCAGGAATGCTCCTGCCCCTCCGTTCTGTGTTGTATTTGTTACGGAACCGTCGGTGTATGCATGGGTCCAGTCCATGCTTCGGTAGTTTTCCATAATGAAACTCAGGGTAGTATCTCTTCTTTCTTTTTCAGACTGGCAGTTTTTGTTTCTATTACAACTCCGCATAACAGTGGCTATCGTTATCTCAGAATATAGGTTATAGAGACTCGGTGAAAGCAAGCAGCCCTGTCGTACCCACTGTTTTACGGAAACTGGATCCATGAATTTATTGTAATTAAATGTACAGTTTTCCACATGGGTAGATCCAATATGGAACATGATTACAAAATGGGAGTGAACTAAATTAGAAGGATAGAATAGGAAAGGGACCTAGGGGTTATAATATATCATGCAGGTATGGTGAGTGAGCAAGTTCAGGTAGCAGTGAAAAAGGCAAATGCAATGTTAGGTATGATAAAGAGAAATATTAAACATACGAGCAAGGAAGTAATCGTCAAACTGTATAAAGCTTTAGTTAGACCTAGATTGCAGTACTGTGTACAAGTGTGGAGTCCTTATCGTAGAGGGAATATAAACATGCTGGAAAGGATACAAGGAAGAGCGACAAAACTGATCGTTGGATTCCAGAATTACAGTTATGAGGAAATAAAAAACTGGCCAACCGTGCCTAGAAAAGAGAAGAATTTGAGGTGACAATGCAGATTTATAAGATTATCAAAGGAATGGATAAATTAAACTACAACAGGATTTTCAAAATACAACCACACACAAGAACAAGACGGCACAGCTACAAATAAATTAAATGAAAGGTTCAGATTAGATATTAGGAACAGTACCAAAAACAGGAAAGGACAAAACAGATCCAAATGGATACAGGCCTATCAGCCTACTGAGCTGTGTCGGCAAGCTGATGGAACGTATGATAAACACCAGACTGATGTGGCATCTGGAAGAAAAACGAATACTAATTCCACAGCAAGCCGGCTTTAGACAGCATAGATCCACTGATGACCAGGTCATCCTCATAGCCCAGGAAATAGAAGATGCCTACCAGGCACAGAAACACACAGTAGCGGTGTGGGTGGACCTGGAAAAGGAATTTGACAAAGTCTGGAAAGATGGACTTGGAGTCAAGCTAAGGAGAAGTGAAGTTTGTGGGAAAATGTACAAGTGGATCAGTCACTACCTCAAAAACAGAACAGCCAGAGTCCAAGTACAATGGCAGATGAGCAAAAAAGGTGACACTCGAGCAGGGAGTACCCCAAGGGGAAGAACTGTCACCCACACTCTTCCTGGTGTATATAAACGACATTACAGAGAATATACCAAGAAGAGTTCATAGCTCAATGTTTGCAGACGATCTGGCTATGTGGACCTCTGAAAAGAATCTCACCATAGCAAGAAATCGGATGCAGCAGGCCCTAACATCGCTGGAAGAGTGGGCGAACTCATGGCTGGTCAAAATAAACGAGGAGAAAACCACATGCACAATATTCTCGCTTTCAATCAAACCCCAAAATACCAAATTAAGTTTAAATGGCAAATTCCTGCAGCGAAACGACAACCCAAACTATCTGGGAGTCACATTTGATCGGCGCATGACATGGAAAAGTCAGATCGAGAGAAACCGAATGAGAGCCAGAGAAAGAATGGCAATCATGAGGAAACTTGCTGGCACAAGCTGGGGAGCAGACGAAAGCATACTAAAGAAACTGTGCACTGTAAGAGTGAGACCAGTTCTCGAGTATGGCATTGCGGCATGGACAACAGCAGCAAATGCGAACTTCGATAAAGTTAGCAAACTTCAAAACCAAGCCATGAGAGTTATAACAGGAGGCATGAAGTCAACGCCAATTGTAGAACTTGAAAAGATTACAAAACTGCAATCCATGACCGATAGAAAAGACTGCAGAGCCCAGCTGCAGTCAGAGAAACTCCGAAGACTGACTGACCATCCAATGCACCAGAGACTAAACAATTTGGGAAATGGGAAACTAAAGCGGAGAAACTTTGCAGAAATAGCCAAAGCAAAGATGCACGAAGATCCCATAAACGCACTAACAACACCAAAACCCATCACTACTGTACGAAAACCTACCTGGAGGCAGGATATATTTCCAGAGGTGGTAGAAAATTTACCAGGTATTGGAAACAAAAACTGCCAGACTGAAAAAGAAAGGAGAGATACTACCCTAAGCTTTATATCGAAAAACTACCCAAGCATGGACTGGACCCATGCATACACCGACGGTTCTGTAACAAACACTACACAGAACGGAGGGGCAGGAGCATTCCTGAACCTACCAAATGGCAGAAAAATAACACTGTCATTCGCTACTGGTAAGTACACAAGCAATTTCAGAGCGGAGGCAGAGGCACTGAGGGCGGCAGTGGAAGAAATGGTGACACATAAAGAAAATGAAAGCCATATAGTCCTGCTTACAGATGCTCTCGCCGTAGTCACAGCGCTAAAAAGCCAGAAAAACACTGAGCAGCACTTAAGAGCAGCACTCTGCAAACTGTGCCAGCGGTCCGCACCAAAAAGGGTAGTGGTACAGTGGGTCCCATCACACTGCAACATCCAAGGCAACGAGGAGGCAGACAGACTGGCAAAAGAAGGTGCAAAACTACCACAAACAGATACTAGTATGACGTACGAAGAGTCAAAACGGCTTATCAAAGCCAGATACATGACCAAATGGGAAACCGAACATACTGGTTACACCAAAAACGATGCCTATTACCAGTTGAACAGAAGAGAGCAGGTCGTTGTCTTCAGACTTCGCACTGGCCACAATAGACTGAGGTACCACCTATTCAACAAATTAAAGATAGGTGGTACCGACGAATGCCCGTGCGGTACCGGTAAAATGACCGCTGAATATCTGCTGCAGAACTGCCTGACATACGAGGATCAGAGAGAGCAGATGTGGCCGTCACCAGTGGAAGTGCAAGACAAGCTCTATGGCAGTGTCGACAGCCTCAGGATGACCGCCGCTTTTCTCGAAAAAATAATGGTTACTGTCTGACTGCGTACGAAGAAGAAGAAGAAGAAGATATTAGGAAATATTTGTTCTAGCCAGTGTTGTGAATCCTTGGAATGCATTGCCACACTAGGTTGTGGATGCAGGGTCAGTTAATGCATTCAAGAATAGATTGGATATGCATATGTTTTTTTTTAGATCAAGTGAATGTACGAAGAAAAAACCTGGTGGAAAAAGACTTAAATTAAGTTACATGAATCTCTTTCTCATCCTCTACTATCCTGATTCAGTGGTAAGACATAGTCAAGACGACTGAGGACAGAAAAAGATACAGAATTTTCTTATGGTGTTCTCCCTAAAGGTAGTGCAGTGGTTTATGCACTGGCTTGCCACCTGAGCAATCAGGGTTCAGTCCCCAGTTGGTGGGGGAATATCCCGATCACAAAACGGTTTCCGTGGTCAACCAAGCCTAAAAAAACTGAGGGCCAGAATAACCATGGTAAGTAAAGGCAACCAGTGTGATGTTGACCACATTACTTCTAGTGTGGCGTTGGTCAAGAATAATATGGGCTCAACATCATATTCCCTATATACCACATCGGCATGAAATCTGGATCTTTACGTTTACTGATTTCATTAACACACTCCTGCTCCAGTCTATGATGCCGCCATTCCGTTTGATTTCAAAGATTTGCAGTCTGTAAATTGTTCATTCATCTATTGCAGTGTCATAACCATGCAGACAATCACTGATAGACTTAAAAATGTCCCTCTATCCATTTCCAGTGTGTCCATAATAGTTGTTTGCATAACAGATGTGGGCAAACATTCTTTCATTATAGCCTTGTTGCTTTAAACAAATATTTCTGTTGGGATTAGATTACTATTCTTTCGTGCCCTTTACACATGTGAAGTCCATGACAAAGACTTTATAGGTAGAAACGTTAATACACATGTATTACTTTTCTTATATAAAAATACATGTTAACCTTTCTTGCTTACCAAATTGTGAGTTAAAGATAGTTTGATCATTACTTTCATATTTCCTTCTTCTTTCTTCTTCGTGACTCATCCTCACTTCAAGGTTCTGATTTCTTTTCCAGAGGATTTCATTTTTAGAAAGGCTATTTTATCTCCATACAGCTTGTGTTCCATATTTGTCTCACAAGGCCAGTATTACCGTATGTTCCTTTGTGATGGTGCAGCTTTGTAGGATGTGGTCCACGATTATGGTATGCTCTCTACATGGACACCTGTCATTTGTCCCAAACAACATGAATACCTGTTATCTGTCCCACAAAACAGGAACACCTGTCATTTGTACCAAACAGCATATACACCTGTTATCTGTCCCAAACAACATGGACACCTGTCATCTGTCCCACACATGTACACCTGTCATCTGTCCCACACATGTATACCTGTTATCTGTCCCACACAACATAGACACTTGTCATCTGTCCCACACAACATGTACACCTGTCATCTGTCCCACACAACATAGACACCTGTCATCTGTCCCACACAACACGGACACCTGTCCTCTGTCCCACACAACATAGACACCTGTCATCTGTCCCACACAACACGGACACCTGTCATCTGTCCCACACAACATAGACACCTGTCATCTGTCCCACACAACATAGACACCTGTCATCTGTCCCACACAACATAGACACCTGTCATCTGTCCCACACAACATAGACACCTGTCATCTATCCCACACAACATGTACACCTGCCATCTGTCCCACACAACATAGACACCTGTCATTTGTCCCACACAACAATTTACTGCTAACAAAACCTACCCAATTGGGAACCTTTCTCTTCATTTTCTGCCTCAATCACAAATATCTCTTCCCTTAACTCTGTCACTGTGAAAAATCAAAACAAATATTAAAACGTTTAAAATGACTTACCATTCGTTTTGTACAAGCATATAAAGATAACTACACTAGCAATAGATGGAGTCTAGAAAGAAAAAAATGAAACATGCTAACAAATATGTCCTTGACAATGAAAGTTCTGGAGAGACCAAATTCTTGTAGTATTATGTAGAAGCAATATTGCTTGATGAATGTGTGTCATGGACACACAGTTATCTGATCATGTCACTCCACTGTCATCTGTTAGTCAGTCTGGGGACTGGTGTTGAAGTTATCTGATCATGTCACGCCACTGTCCTCTGTTAGTCAGTCTGGGGACTGGTGTTGAAGTTATCTGATCATGTCACGCCACTGTCCTCTGTTAGTCAGTCTGGGGACTGATGTTGAAGTCTTCTGATCATGTCACGCCACTGTCATCTGTTAGTCAGTCTGGGGACTGGTGTTGAAGTTATCTGATCATGTCACGCCACTGTCCTCTGTTAGTCAGTCTGGGGACTGGTGTTGAAGTTATCTGATCATGTCACGCCACTGTCATCTGTTAGTCAGTCTGGGGACTGGTGTTGAAGTTATCTGATCATGTCACGCCACTGTCATCTGTTAGTCAGTCTGGGGACTGGTGTTGAAGTTATCTGATCATGTCACGCCACTGTCATCTGTTAGTCAGTCTGGGGACTGGTGTTGAAGTTATCTGATCATGTCACGCCAATGTCATATGTTAGTCAGTCTGGGGACTGGTGTTGAAGTTATCTGATCATGTCACACCACTGTCATCTGTTAGTCAGTCTGGGGACTGGTGTTGAAGTTATCTGATCATGTCACACCACTGTCATCTGTTAGTCAGTCTGGGGACTGGTGTTGAAGTTATCTGATCATGTCACACCACTGTCATCTGTTAGTCAGTCCGGAGATTGATGTTGAAGTCTTCTGATCATGTCACACCACTGTCATCTGTTAGTCAGTCCGGAGACTGGTGTTGAAGTCTTCTGATCATGTCACTCCACTGTCCTCTGTTAGTCAGTCTGGGGACTGGTGTTGAAGTTATCTGATCATGTCACACCACTGTCATCTGTTAGTCAGTCCGGAGATTGATGTTGAAGTCTTCTGATCATGTCACTCCACTGTCCTCTGTTAGTCAGTCTGGGGACTGGTGTTGAAGTTATCTGATCATGTCACGCCACTGTCATCTGTTAGTCAGTCTGGGGACTGGTGTTGAAGTTATCTGATCATGTCACGCCACTGTCATCTGTTAGTCAGTCCGGAGACTGATGTTGAAGTTATCTGATCATGTCACGCCACTGTCATCTGTTAGTCAGTCCGGAGATTGATGTTGAAGTCTTCTGATCATGTCACGCCACTGTCATCTGTTAGTCAGTCCGGAGACTGATGTTGAAGTTATCTGATCATGTCACGCCACTGTCATCTGTTAGTCAGTCTGGGGACTGGTGTTGAAGTCTTCTGATCATGTCACGCCACTGTCATCTGTTAGTCAGTCCGGAGATTGATGTTGAAGTCTTCTGATCATGTCCCGCCACTGTCATCTGTTAGTCAGTCTGGGGACTGGTGTTGAAGTTATCTGATCATGTCATGCCACTGTCATCTGTTAGTCAGTTCGGAGATTGATGTTGAAGTCTTCTGATCAATTCACGCCACTGTCCTCTGTTCATAGTCAATAAAGCAGATATACAATATACAGTTAAGAAATCCAATGAAGAGACATTACAAGAATAACTATATTAAAAGATCCATGTGGGAAGAAGAGACTAACATCTGGTCAGGCAATACATAATGATCAGACATGTTAGTCCGGGTCAGGCAAAACATACTGATTAGACAAGTTAGTCAAGGTCAGGTAAAACATACTGATCAGACATGTTAGTTAAGGTCAAGTAAAATATACTGGCCAACCTCGTAATCTTCCTTACTGCAAACGGGCTGTTCTTCTTGACAGCCTGGCTAACGAGGTTTGAGGTCGACGTGATCTCCGTAGTAGTTAGCAATATACCGATGAAGCCAAGCATAGCACAACCACCTGGAGGACCCCAGTCCACCTTTCTCAGCATTCTCAGGATGTGAGAAAAGCTTCTGCAACCCGCCACTTAGAGAACTTTTCAGGGCGCACAAAAGAGTGAACTTACTCATTGTGGGCATTCACAACAACAAAAGATCCCCCCTAATTAAATTTTTTAAAAGAAGGTGTGCTAGGTTTGAGGGTTACATACACAGAAGAACCTTGTTACAACGGGAACAAATTAATGTCTAGAGTGACAAAGATAAACAGAGAGAAACAGATCTAGGATGACATAACAATTGGTTTGGACATCATTGAGCATCTTTGCCGCTGAAATACTGTAGGACAGGCGGTTGTGAAACAAACTGTTTGTAAAAGTCACATGACATAACACTTTGGATGGCAGTCCTGAGTCAGTATGAATCATACACATTATTTATTCCAACTTAACCTGTGAACTATACTTACAATTGGTTATAAGTTCTTTATTTTCTTGTTTCATTTCCTGGACATGGTCCTGTACCAGATCTGGATGATGATAAAAATAAAAGTGAACGCGCTCGTACATCAACCACAAAATGCCTTCTGAAGTCGGATGTGTTGGACCGAATGGGGAAAATATCAGTCAAGCTACGAAACAACGTATTCCATTCTCTGGACTAAATTTTGCAACTTGCAAAGCCTTTTTCAGGGCTTGATAGCGGGAGATTGAGAACGAACAAAGCCAAGACAACATACTAAATAGCATATGTTTTGTTTGTGACAAAAAGTGTTTAAAAATATGTTTTTCATAGCACAAAATGCATTAAAAGTGTATAATTTGTGAGTGTCATTTTGTTTTTAATATGTTATCAATTAACGGTCAAATAAAGTGTTTAATAGTAACTGTTTTATATGTGCCATCAAGTGTTAAATAATGTTTTATAAACCACATAAAGTACTTAATTGTATTTGTTTTATGGGCCAAAATCAAGTGTTTAATATTTTCTGTGGGACATAAGCATTTAATCATATTTTACTGCCCAAAAATAGTGTATGTTTTGCATGCGACTTAATAAAGTGCTTAATGGTACATATTTTAGTGTGATAGTGTTTAATAGTATCCAACTTGTGTGTGACAATGTATTTAACAGTAGATGTTTTTGTGTGTGACAAAGTGTTTAATAGTACATGTTTTGTGTCATATAAAGTGTGTGGTAGTAGGTGTGTGTGTGTGTGTGTGTGTGTGTGTGTGTGTGTGTGCGTGCGTGCGTGCGTGCGTGCGTGCGTGCGTGCGTGCGTGCGTGCGTGTGTGTGTGTGTGTGTGTGACAAAATATTTATATGTTTTTGTGTGTGACAAAGTGTTCCATAATAGATATTTTTGTGTGTGACAAAATGCTTAATAGTTTATGTTTTGTGTGCGATATAAAGTGTTTAATTAATAGTAGATGTTTCTGTCTGTGACATAATTAAATGTTTAATAGTAGATTTTTTGTGTGTGTAAGACAGTGTTTAATAGTATATGACTTGTGTGCCACATAAAGCATTTAATAATATGTTATTTATATTTGATATAAAGTGCTTTATATTATTTGACTGTGACAGAAAATGTTTAATAGTATTTGTGTTGTGTGTGACATAGTGTTTAATAGTATATTATTTGTGTAACACGTAAAGTGTTTATTAGTATATGATTTGTATGGGACATAAAGTGTTCAACAGTATATGTATTCTATGGGACATAAAGATTTAATAGTATATGATCTGTATGAGGGATAAAGTATTAATAAGTATGTGATTGGTATGGAGCATAAAGTGTTTAATAGTATATGATCTGTATGAGGCATAAAGTGTTTAATTATATGTGCAACAAGATGTGTCAAAGGCTCTATACAAACATAAAATATTGAATGCCAGCGGTGCTGACATGTTCCAGCTATCTTGTTAGCTATACCTTCAGAAATGTATATTTCCAGCAGGGTCATCCAAGCGGGATAGATCACTGGTGAGGGAACAGACCAAGAATAGCATCCCAATCCTCTAGGATCAGGTACCAATTTACAACTGTGTCGATTGGTGCATGCTGGTAACGATAGTTTTACCACATACCTTTACCAGGAAGTGATAGTCAAACTGTACAAACCATTAGTTAGACCTAGATTGGTGAACTGTGTTGAGATATGAAGTCCTTATCGTGGAGGGGATATATGTATGCTAGAAATGATACAAAGAAGAGTAACAAAAATGATAGTGGGATTCCGGAATAATAGTTGTGAGGTAAAATTCAGAAAAACGGCCTTTAGTTTCTAAAAATGAAAAGAATTTGAGATGATTTAATACAGGTTTATAAGATAATGAAGGGAAAGGACAAATTAGATTATAACAAGTTTCTCAAAGTACAGCTGTCTACAAGAACAAGAGGACACAGCTATAAATTAATTAAAGAAAAGTCCAGTTTAGTTACTAGGAAATATTTTTGTAGTCAGGGAGTGGTGAATGCTTGGAATGCATTGCCACAGGAAATAGTGGATGTAGGGACAATTAATGCATTCAAGAATAAATTTGATGCACAAAGTTATTTATAGATCAAGTGAAGTAAAAGAAATTGGTTGCATACAGACATGCAAAAAAACATATTACTTATAGGAAATTAGACTCCAAAAAGATTTGTAAAGTACACTCAGCTACAAGAACAAGAGGGCACAGCTACAAATGAATTAAAGAAAGATTAAGATTAGATATTATAAATTATTTTTTTAGTCAAAGAGTGGTGAAAGCTTGGAATGCATTACCATAGAAATAGTGGGGGCAGGGTCAGTTAATACATTCAAGAATATATTAGATGCCCTTAGTTATATTTAGATGAAATTGAGTCGAAGAAACTGGTTATATGCAGACTCTGCAGAGCATTCTAAACAAGTAAAGTTAAGTTAACGGCAACAGATACACTTAGTTTACCATGAGATGGACATTTGCAGGACAAAGCTTCCATGACTGCCTATGAGGAAATCTGAATGGAATCTACTGATATAATTACCTATGTCGTGAGTGCAAAACGTGATACGAGAGTTAGGTTTTTGTATGTTAGGACAATGAATGATGTAGACAAATTAAAACAGATTACAGTGGAAATGCAAAATTACAGAATACATATCATCGGAACAATTGAGATGGACAGGAACAGGACTGATAAAGACAACAACACGAGAAACTATTTTCTGCTCTGGAAGATAGTGTGGACAACACTGTAAATGAGTGGCCATTATCCTAGTAAAAGAAATGGAGACAACAGTACCACTTGGATTCACTTAATAACAGACTGATAAGACTGATTCTCACTCACGAGGAAGATTTACGAACTTCGTTTGTCTTAAGTGCAAAACTCAATACGAGAGTTGGGCTTACGAATGTTAGGACAATCACTATAATAAAATACTGTGATTCAATTGTCACATATAATGTTGAATGCTCTGTGTTTTGTGTGAGATATTCTTCTTCTTCTCCGTTCGTTCTCAATGTTCCACTACCGAGTCCAGCATAAGGGTTTTCAAGTAGCAGAATATGGTCCGGAGAAAAGAATGTGTTGTGTTGCTAGTCTACAGCTTGACTGTGATGTTTGCACCTTTCGCACCGGCACATCTGTCTTCGGCAGGTGTGTGAGATATTAGTGGTAAGCAATATTTGCTTCTTGTGTGACATAAAGCATTTAAAGCTTTATTCATCGAGCAATCTGTAAGGGCCTATAATGATTTGATTTTAATACTTGAATACTTGAAATACTGGTATTAAAACAGACAGGTTATGCCTGCTACCAGGCAGCCAAAGGCTCTTCGTAGTACGTTCTTTATCTTGCAATGTTTATTTCCTTCTGCTTACTAAGTCTGGAGGAAAATAGATTGCATTCCTTTTTAATTTTATTTTTAGAATTTTGCCCGGACAGTGACTAATAGCCAATTCTTATGATTTTTAACTGGCAAGGGTACTTTTACGCGGACAGACTATACTCGAGATCTCCATGTTTTCAGTCATTTTCCAATATGACTAGACACTGGTCTCACCTCCCATGAGATCAGGGTGCACTTTAAACTTGTCAGATTGAAAAACCCACCATTTCGCGTTTTCATTTATTGAGCGACAAGCTCCTTTACCTCTCTGCTATAACGACCCCCGCCCCCCCCCCCCCTCTCCTTGTTAGATCTTGCTATTGTCAAATAACTCATCCCACTGACATACTGCAAGATGTAGATATGATCATTGTTAAACATGGATTTGAATGTTTCACATAATTTTTCTAATGATCTGTTTCATTTGTCACATAAATTATTTAATATTCTGTTTCATGTGTCACATACATTATTTAATGATTTGTTTCATGTATCCCATAAATTATTTAATGATTTGTTTCATTTGTCACTTAAATTATTAACGATTTATTTCATGTGTCACATAAATTATTTAATGATTTGTTTCATGTGTCCCATAAATTATTTAATGATTTGTTTCATTTGTGATAAATTATTTAACGATTTATTTCATGTGTCACATAAATTATTTAATAATTTGTTTCATGTGTCGCATAAATTATTTAATAATCTATTTCATTTCTAACATAAATGTTTATTGCTCTGTTTCATTTGTCCTATACATATTAGTGCCCCGTTTCATTTGTCACATAAAATACGTAATGCTCCATTTCCTTTGTTACATGAAATACTTAATGCTCCGTTTCATTTATTACATGAAATACTTAATTATCTGTTTCCTGTGTCACATGAACAATTTAATGATGTTACATGTCACATAAATTGTTTATTGATCTGTATTTCTTTTGTCACATTTATTATTTAATGTGTGTGTTGAAAAATACAGTGTTAAACTGTTCATGTTTCATGTGCAAAATAAAATGTTTAACATTCAATACTACGTGTCTGCTCCCTCTTACGATGTACCTACCTTTGATAACTTGCTCTTTGTTTGCTTGCTTCAGTCTCTGAATGTGACCCTCTAACAAATCTGCAAGATAAGAAATCAAAGCTATCTTAACTGAACTAAAACATGGCTGACTTTATCTAAACATACATTTGTCTAAATGTCCATTCTCGTCTACTTCTGTTCTTACATTGAACTGCATTATAATATTTTCTGATCTTCAGTCAACAATGGTATTTTATTACAATGAAAATATTTCTTCTTTGTTGTTTTGTTTTTCCATTCCATTTTCATTTTGATATTTACTTCAATTTTGGGCCAAATTATTACAGAGGATCCCCACTGTGTGGTTGAAATCAGGACAAGCATAGTAACAAAAAAGGCATTCCGTGAAAAACAATAATGTATAACAACAAATAACTTCAATTTTGAGCTTCGGAAAATAATAATCACTACACATATCTGGTCTGCAGCATTGTATGACTGTGAAACATGGACACTATAAACAAAAAATGATAGAAAGGAATTAGAAGCATTTGAGATATGGTGCTAATATAGGATGCAAAGAGTGAGCTGGACAGAAGTAAGGCCAAATGAACAAGTGCTTACAGATGTAGGGTCATATAGGCAATTAATGACGAGTATAAAGAAAAGTAGATTGTCCTAGCTGGATCAATGAGACATGGAGGCTTACTATTGAAAATACAAGAAGGCAAAATGCAGGGGAAAGTAGAAGAGGACATAAAAAAAAACAATTAGATCACACAGCCCTGCAAGAGCATCATGTGCAGACTTATACTGAGCTGAAGAGATCTGCTTGGAACAGAGGACAATGTCGTGACATGATCAGAAGACTTCAATACCAGTCTCCAGACTAACAGTGGACAATGGCATGATATGATAAGAAGACTTCAACACCAGTCTCCGGACTAACAATGTCGTGTCATGATCAGAAGACTTCAACACCAGTCTCCGGACTAACAGAGGACAAGTGACATGATCAGAAAATGTTAACACCAGTCTCCAGACTAACAGTGTCGTGACATGATCAGAAGACGTCAACACCAGTCTCCAGACTAACAGTGTTGTGACATAATCAGAAGACTTCAACACCAGTCTCCAGACTAACAGTGTTGTGACATGATCAGAAGACTTCAACACCAGTCTCCAGACTAACAGTGTTGTGACATGATCAGAAGACTTCAACACCAGTCTCCAGACTAACAGTGTTGTGACATGATCAGAAGACTTCAACACCAGTCTCCAGACTAACAGTGTTGTGACATGATCAGAAGACTTCAACACCAGTTTTCAGACTAACAGAGGACAATTGCGTGACATGATCAGAAAACTTCAATACCAGTCTCCAGACTAACAGTGGACAATGGCGTGATATGATAAGAAGACTTCCACACCAGTCTCCGGACTAACAGTGTCGTGTCATGATCAGAAGACTTCAACACCTGTCTCCGGACTAACAGTGTCGTGTCATGATCAGAAGACTTCAACACCAGTCTCCGGACTAACAGAGGACAAGTGACATGATCAGAAAACTTTAACACTAGTCTCCAGACTAACAGTGTCGTGACATGATCAGAAGACTTCAACACCAGTCTCCAGACTAACAGTGTTGTGACATGATCAGAAGACTTCAACACCAGTCTCCAGACTAACAGTGTTGTGACATGATCAGAAGACTTCAACACCAGTCTCCAGACTAACAGAGGACAATTGCGTGACATGATCAGAAAACTTCAATACCAGTATCCAGACTAACAGTGGACAATGGCGTGATATGATAAGAAGACTTCAACACCAGTCTCCGGACTAACAGTGTCGTGTCATGATCAGAAGACTTCAACACCTGTCTCCGGACTAACAGTGTCGTGTCATGATCAGAAGACTTCAACACCAGTCTCCGGACTAACAGTGTCATGTCATGATCAGAAGACTTCAACACCAGTCTCCGGACTAACAGTGTCGTGTCATGATCAGAAGACTTCAACACCAGTCTCCGGACTAACAGTGTCATGTCATGATCAGAAGACTTCAACACCAGTCTCCGGACTAACAGTGTTGTGACATGATCAGAAGACTTCAACACCAGTTTTCAGACTAACAGAGGACAATTGCGTGACATGATCAGAAAATTTCAACACCAGTCTCCTGACTAAAAGAGGACAATGATGTGAAATGATTAGAGGACTTAAATTTACTTATTCATAGCATGCAAATGCCAAAAATGTCCTGTTTAACAGATAAACAAAACATATCACCATTCCCATGGATGTGTTGAACAAAACTCACCTATTTCTTGTACTAAGCGAAGAATTGTGGTACTCATTCCTTCGTAGTCTATTTCCGCCTGCTCCTTCTGTTTTCTTACTGTGAAATGAAGATCATGGGAATAGGGTGAGGCTCTTCCATTGTATTTTGGTTGGGTTGACCTCTGAGATCGCCCTAACTAGCACAGGCATAAGTACATACAAACGCCCAAATGCATCCAAGCACTGGATAATACGTCCTGATTTCATATAAAAGGCTGCGGCCTGGTGCAGAAAAGAGATTGCCTCCACCAGTAGAATACAGAGAGGCAAACACTTTACCAATAAACAAACAAATCAATAACTATGTTCATCCAATCTTTATTGAAAATGCGTTAACTAACCCTTTCCACAATAATTTCCTGTGGCAAATGCATTCCAAGCGTTCACCCCTCTATGACTAAAAACATTTTTACTAATATCTAATCTGGATCTTTCTTTAGTTAATTTGTAGCTGTGCCTTCTTGTTCTTGTAGATGGTTGTACTTTGACAAAAACTTGTTACAGTTCAATTTATTCTTGCGTTTGGTTTTCTTATAAACCTGTATTAAATCACCTCAAATTCTTCTCTTTTATAGACACTGTAGGCCAGTTCTTGACATGAATCTTGACATCCACCATCACTGAGCATCAGTTCTTGATGATTGTGATGTCATAATGTGAAATTGTGCAGTTCTGATCAGATGTTCAACTCTGCCATAAAGGATGTTTATGATGGCTGGCTTCTGGTGCAGGTGGATCTATCTCATTTGTTGAAGAGCTAGGCAGGACAACAGTTCATGTTCGGTTGTTTGAAATGGATGTTGGCAGCGATACAGTTTGGGTTATTCAATGAGTCTTTTATATGTCTACTATAGACGATAAGGCAGTGTCCTGTTATTAGTCTGAATTAATATGTACGATGCGTACATACAAAATAATGTATAGAACTTTCCTTAGATGTGGTGATACATGTTAAAAAGCCATCTTCCATTGGACAATGTGCCAGTCTTCTTTGCTGTTGTTCCTTGGGAGACATAAAAGAAGCCTCCAAGTAGATTGTAATTAACACAGAAATCTGGCGTTCCCTGGAAACGACTTTTCAGTCGGCCAATTCTTTCACTACCGAGGCATCATTGATCATAAAGCATTCCTTCTTCTGATTTCGAACAACACCGAACGGTCCTTAACACAAGACCCAGACCACCTGATGATCTGCCCAAACCTTCTGAAAAAAAATAGGAATTCAGACCTTCGACAAGAGGCAGGTATAGAGGAGAACTGGTTCATAATATTCCGTAATGTACAGAAAATGTGAATACTCTGGCCACATCAGAAGACACAACGGTCTTGAGACAGCGATAATAGAAAGTATGGTGTAGGGCAAGAGAGGCACAGACAGAACAAGAAGACGATAGCACTAAGATGTCAAGGAATGCTTGCGCATGACTCTGGAGCAGGCTAGAGATTTGGCAAGAGATCGAATCTCTTTCAGACCATCTGTGATGGAAACAGCGTTCTGCAAATGACTTGCTTCATGATGATGGGAGCGACGTTCTGCAACAGCAAATGTTACATGATGATGATGGCAGTGGCGTTCTGCAATGGGAAATGCTACATGATGATGAGGTAGCGACGTTCTGCAAAGAGAAATGCTACATGATGATGATGGGAGCGATGTTCTGCAATGGCAAATGCTACATGATGATGATGGCAGTGACGTTCTGCAATGGGAAATGCTACATGATGATGATGGCAGTGACGTTCTGCAATGGGAAAAGCTACATGATGATGATGGGACCGACGTTCTGCAACAGGAAATGCTACATGATGATGATGGGACCGACGTTCTGCAACGGGAAATGCTACATGATGATGATGGGACCGACGTTCTGCAACGGGAAATGCTACATGATGATGATGGGACCGACGTTCTGCAATAGGAAATGCTACATGATGATGATGGGACCGACGTTCTGCAACAGGAAATGGTACATGATGATGATGGGACCGACGTTCTGCAATAGGAAATGCTACATGATAAGTAACGTGACACTTTCCCGTGAACTTATTGGAAACGTCTATTGAGTTACTTCTTCATCATTGAAAAGCCCTAAGAGGAACTTGTCAAAGGATAACAACACGATTTGGTTCCAACTCACTTCTCTGAAAGAACTATAGGATTTGAGTTGACGTCCTTTTGATGGCAACATGTTCTGTTTCATAGTTAGACCAGTGAGATCCACAAGCTTGCCATTTTGATAGGGTCATCTGTCCTGTCGTATATACCTTCATTCCCATTGCTGGGACAGTCGAGGGGTTTTTAGGCTGAGGACTGCAGGCCGCTTCGCCAGTGCTGTCAATACGTCGTGTGCTGACTATGTTTGTTTATTTCACCCCCAACAGAAAAATTCAATAAAACAGTCTAGATTGACGGAAAGCACTCATTGCAGTTCCCTGAGTGTTACAGTGGTGAAAGTGGAGTGAGTAATAATAACACTGAACACATTCCAATCTTGTCGTGAGAGGCGGTTATAGATGGTTGGGCATGGGGCTGACTGTAGTGTAGAAGCTGTAAGTTATAAAAGCTTCAACAAATATAACAATATCAACTGAAATGATAAATGCAATTCAACCATCCAAGACAAAGAGGAGGATAAAACGTGTAATTGTTGGGGACATGTGCTCCACGTGTAAGGTAAACGGTTTTGATTGATTGATTGAATTGGTGTAAAACGTTCCTGTTACATAAGAAATGAAATTGATGATACCGTCTCTGTGGAACACTTACGTTCTTCTGCTTGTCTTTGATTTTCATCCTTCAGTTTCTTGACTTCCATCTTTAGTGCATCTGGAAGACATTTTTTCATATATGATGTTCATGTACAGTTTCTTGTTGGTTACTATATGGGCAAGGCATGGGTGGTCATTTGGTTAGGATTCTGGTCTTCTACCTGGAGGACATGGGTTCAAGCCCTGGTAAGACTTCGATATATTTTCATGGGCATGCAATAAAACCACAGACAGCACACTGTTTGGCAACATCAATGGCAAAGCGGCATGTATTCCTCAGTCCTTATTTAAGGCAATATTGTACGTTACTAACAAAAAGGGTTTTGAAGAATGCAATTCTCAGTTAAAATTTAAACCTTTGTTTACCAGGACTGTGTCCTGAGCACCCTTCTTTATGGCATTGAGACTTGGTCTACTTACACGCACCAGGAGAGGCGGCTAAACATTTATCATATGAGATGATTGCGCAAAATCCTATTAGCTAGCTGGCAGGAAAGATCCCCAATCACAGAGGTATTGGAGAGAACAACAATTACCATGGTCTTGTTCATGCTTAGTCTTCTAAGACAGCTATGGCTGGCACACACCGATGAGTGCCCATGTGGAACAGGAGGCCAGAACACTGAGCATATTCTACAGGAATGCCCAATCTATAGGGAAATGAGATGCAAGACCTGGCCTGAGGGTGCGGAGCTGAGACAAAAGATGTGGGGTAGCCGCTCCGACCTGGTGAAGACTACAGACTTCATCATGGCGACTGGCCTGCAGATTTAGCATGGCCAAACGATCCTGAACGCAAAGAAAAAAAGCTATGACTGGAACGGAATCATCAGATGGAGGAATACTGAAGAATCTTCTCTATGGGGAATTATAGTTTGGGAAAAAGGTCTTTAGGACGGTCACTACTTCAGCACAAAGAAGCGGGATATGAATGACGGAGGCATCGATTTGGAATCATGGTAGCAGGACGCCGTCGATCGTGTTGCATGGAAGGGCAGGATTAAGCATTGAATACAGAGAAAGGATATACTGATTTCGAATAGAATAAGTACTCAGTGTTTGAGAAAATACGCCATACCATGCGATGATGCAATCAGTCTTGATTCCCCTTGCACACACTGTCGAAGTCGCTTCTCTGCTCGAATTGGTCTTACGGGTCACATTCGTTATCGTCATGTACTGTAGTTACATCCCTTTTTTTCTCAAAGTACAACCTATTATCGTCTGACAAAACGGAAAGAGCCAATGTGCAATGTATTTTCATTACTAAGCTGGTCATATTAGATATACGGCTGAGCAGCGCATGAGCTGCAGTGGTCAGCGACCCATATCTAGCTGCTAGCGTCAGGGCCAGGTAACCAGAGCTGCCAAGACCTTTCTACACCTCCACGCGGTGATTCTGGATAACAGGCTGCAGCAAGGCAGACTGGCTAAGAAGAAGGGATCGAAGAGGGAATGCTAACCCGGTTCTCAAAAAATGCTTGCTGAAGTCGGATGTGTTGGACCAAAAGGTGCAAATATCGCAGTCAAGCTGTAAACTACGACACAACGCATTCCGTCTCTGGACCTCATTCTGCTACTTAAGCCCTTTTAGGGTTTGGTAGCGGGAGACTGAGAACGAACGAAGCCAAGCCAAGCTATATTAGATATACTAATCATTTTAGGTAGTCGACCTTTGCAGTTCTGAAGGAAGGGCGAGTCGACAAACGGTTTGGTTACCAGTATACTCGTCCAACGGGACGGACACGGCTTAGTTCCTTACCCTCGGGACGATATAGATTTGTTTTTCCCATCAGGGATGAAATACTGTGTGGTGACTGTCAGAGCAAGCATCCTTTAATACTAATTCTTATAAATCCCTTTGGGAGACCATAAAATTGGGGGCAACAAAGTATAAATTGGAGTATTATTCGTTATTATGAAAGTAGTGTTTATTATTATTGCCTAATAATTAAGCTTCCTAGTACGCTCTGTTCGATCATAGTAAGGGTTCATCATCATCATTCTCATCATCATCATCATCATCATCTGCAGTCCCGTCACTTGAAAGGTTATTGGGGCACCAATACTGCAGTTTGTTGGACCAGTTTCCGCCACTCCACTCGGTTTTGTGTCAGGGTTGTTGCTCTAGCTATAAATCTAAGAAAAAAAAAGATGGCCGCGCCTTAATGGCTGAGCACTCGACTCGTTCCGGTGTTTGTGTCGTTTTCTTACGTTTTTTGGTTCCTGTTCGGATTATATTTCCCAACTCCTTCATCAGATGGTATCAAGGACTTTATTCTGTGGAATTGAAATGCTTTCGATTGGTTATCCTGTCTGTTATGCTGCATTTAGCTGCATTTCATGCCTGACTTAAACCGCGGGAAACCAGTTCATGATGGCGTTCAACGTTCCGCTTAACTGCACACCAGAATTCATTCCAGGTTATTACTACTCAAGGACCTTCCTGTTCGGACTGAAGAGGCCTCCCTCCTGCCAGCCCTCTCCCCTACACCGTACCGGAGGTTATACGATACCTCTCCCAAGCTTGTATTCTCAGCATAGCAAGAGTCACGCTGACCCGAAGGTGGACACAATCCTCAAGAATCGGCGGTGAGACACGGAAAAACAGGGAGTCAGACATGGACAGACACAGAAAGGCTGACACAAACATTGGTCCAACACACACCCCACGTTGCCCCCATCCCAAGGCAGTGGAGTACTCGGCTCCATCTGGGGAACATAGCCTCAGCAGTTGGACACGGTAGTGGTTGATCGACGCAACGGACCTTCGACGCCTATAGGAACTAATGTTTATTATTATGGATCTATCCGTTCACTCTCTGATGTTATCTTCCCGTCTCTTGTTCTGTTTCCCTCTATTACGCTTCCCACGGACATTACTTTGCAGGAATCCTCTTCCAATGGAAGACAAGAATGCTTCAATTGTTTTATCCAACTCAATTTATCTCAATTCTTGTCTCAAACAGATTATATCTTAATTCTCAATCCAAGTTAAATCTACGAGATATATAAATCTATTACTGTTGAGTTCTTCCCACTGTTGTAATGTCCCAATGAGAGCGAGATGAGTTTATAGAGCTGAAGAATAAAGGCCGATCGTTCTGTAGTCACTACGCAGTGTGCAGTCTTCCTTTCTCTATAAATTGAAAATGAGAATTGTCAGGTGTTATATATACTAGTCATAATTTATGGTGCAGAAACATTGACACTGAATAACAAGTTGGAAAAGAGTATTGATACCTTCGAAATGTGGGTGTATAAAAGACGGTCGCATTTCTTGCAAAGAGAAAAACAAATGTGGCGCTATTGAAAAAGTTGTGGATGAATAGAGAAGTAATGAGAAAAACCAAGATTAGACAGTTACGTTATTGTTGGTCATATAACAAGACATACCTCCTTTCTGAAAACTACACTGGAGGGTAGGGCAGAAGGCAGTCGTTCAAGAGGTAGACAACGTTATAAGTGGGTGGATAACATCGGGAGATGGACTGGAAAAAGTCTCTCAGATTGCATCATTACGGCAAGAGATAGAGTACATTGGAGATCCATTGCAGCCGACTTTCGATGTGGAGATGGCACTCGAATTGAACTGATCTTGAGATGTAAAACTTAAAAAACCTTACGAGGGTTCAGATCTATGTCTTTACGGCTAGAGGATGCTTCTTAGCTGTTTGGTATATAATAGAATATTTGTATTAATGATTGGTTGATTATTGATCCAACGGTCTATAGGCTCCTGCAATTTAGCCCACTTTCAATTAATAAGTGTGAATGAACGAGCGAAATGTGAGGTAGTAAGAGAGCCAGCGAGTGAAATGTGAGGTAGTAGGAGAGCCAGCGAGTGAAATGTGAGGTAATAGGAGAGCCAGCGAGTGAAATGTGAGGTAATAGGAGATCCAGCGAGCGAAATTTGAGGAAATAGGAGAGCCAGCGAGTGAAATGTGAGGTAGTAGGAGAGCCAGCGAGTGAAATGTAAGATAATAGGAGAGCCAGCGAGCGAACTGTAAGGTAGTAAGAGAGCCAGCGAGTGAAATGTGAGGTAATAGGAGAGCCAGCAAGTGAAATGTAAGATAATAGGAGAGCCAGGGAGTGAAATGTAAGATAATAGGAGAGCCAGCGAGCGAACTGTAAGGTAGTAAGAGAGCCAGCGAGTGAAATGTGAGGTAATAGGAGAGCCAGCAAGTGAAATGTAAGATAATAGGAGAGCCAGGGAGTGAAATGTGAGGTAGTAGGAGAGCCAGCGAGTGAAATGTAAGATAATAGGAGAGCCAGCGAGCGAAATGTAAGGTAGTAAGAGAGCCAGCGAGTGAAATGTGAGGTAGTAGGAGAGCCAGCAAGTGAAATGTAAGATAATAGGAGAGCCAGCGAGTGAAATGTGAGGTAGTAGGAGAGCCAGCGAGTGAAATGTAAGATAATAGGAGAGCCAGCGAGCGAAATGTAAGGTAGTAAGAGAGCCAGCGAGTGAAATGTGAGGTAGTAGGAGAGCCAGCGAGTGAAATGTGAGGTAGTAGGAGAGCCAGCGAGCAAAATGTGAGATAGTTGGAGAGCCAGCGAGCGAAATGTGAGGTAATAGGAGAGCCAGCGAGTGAAATGTGAGGTAGTAGGAGATCCAGTAAGTGAAATGTGAGGTAGTAGGAGAGCCAGCGAGTGAGCGAGTGAGATGAGTGGGTTGATAAGGTGCTAAGGCAGGGGTGAGTGAATGATTGAGTGAGTGAGTGGGTGAGTCATTGAGTAAGTGAGGGAGGGAGTAGGTAAGTGGGTGAGATGAATAAGTGAGTGATCGAGTGAGCTTAAGTGAGTGAGATGGGTGAATGATCAACCGAGTGAGTAATATTGAGTTAGGTGAGATCAAGCAAGTGAGTGATCAATCAAGTGAGTAAACGAGTGAGTGCGACTGATTATGATGGATAAGTGAGTGATCAATCAAATGCGTTATGGGAGTGAGGTGAGTGATAAGTCAGTGGGTGAGTGGGTGGGGGTGTGTGTGATAAAATAAGTGAAGGAGTTTGAATGGGTTGACTGTGTGTGGGTGATATGAGTGGTTGGGTTGGTTGAGGCGAGTATGTGGGTAGGCAAGATGTGGTGAGTGGTTGGGTGGGTGAGATGAGTGGGTGAGGTGAGTGGTTGAGTGGGTGAGGTGAGTGGTTGGGTTGGTTGAGATGAGTGGTTGGGTGGGTGAGGTGAATGGTTGGGTGGGTAAGGTGAGTGGTTGGGTGGGTGAGATGAGTGGTTGTGTGGGTGAGATGAGTGGGTGAGGTGAGTAGTTGGGTGGGTGAGATGAGTGGGGGATGTGAGTGCTTGGGTGGGTGAGGTGAGTGGTTGGGTGGGTGAGATCAAATAAGTGAATTAGTTTGAATGCGTTGACTGTGTGTGGGTATTATGAGTGGTTGGGTTGGTTGAGGCGAGTATGTGGGTGAGGCGAGTATGTGGGTGAGGTGAGTGGGTGAGGTGAGTGGTTGGGTGGGTGAGGTGAGTGGTTGGGTGGGTGAGGTGAGTGGTTGGGTGGGTAAGTGGTTGGGTTAGTTGAGGCGAGTATGTGGGTGAAGCGAGTATGTGGTGAGTGGTTGGGGGGGTGAGATGAGTGGTTGAGTGGGTGAGGTGAGTGGGTGAGGTGAGTGGTTGGGTGGGTGAGGTGAGTGGTTGAATGGGTGAGATGAGTGGGTGGTGTGAGTGGTTGGGTGGGTGAGGTGAGTGGTTGGGTGGGTGAGATGAGTGGGTGAGGTGAGTGGTTGGGTGGGTGAGGTGAGTGGTTGGGTGGGTGAGGTGAGTGGTTGGGTGGGTGAGGCGAGTGGTTGGGTGGGTGAGGTGAGTGGTTGGGTGGGTGAGGTTAGTGGTTGGGTGGGTGAGGTGAGTGGTTGGGTGGGTGAGGTTAGTGGTTGGGTAGGTGAGGTGATTCTTTTGGTGGGTGAGGTGAGTGGTTGGGTGGGTGAAGTGAGTGATTGAGTGATTAAATTAGTGGACGAGCGAGTGAGATTTAGTGAGTGAGACGCGCTAGTTAGTGATCGAGTGATTAAATGAGTGATTGAACAAGTGAGTGAATCAGTTTGTGGGGGAGCAAGTCAGCGAGTTTGAGTGAGTGATCGAGTTTGAGTGAGTGATCGAGTGGCTGAATCATTAATTGCAAGTGAACAAACGTGTGAGTTAGTGAGGGATTAAGTGAGCCAGCAAACAGGTGAGCGAGGTGAGTAAGAAAGAGACCTAGTGAGCGAGTGGGTGAGGGAGTCAACCAGAAAGTGGGAGAGGTGGAGGAGATGATGAAGTGTGTTATCAATCATGCGAGAGAAGTGTGTGTTTTTCTAATGTGCGAATCAATAAAATAATGCATTTGAATCGACTCACCTGTCTCACTTGTGGGATCTGCGTCATCTGTCTCAATTTGAAATACATGCTCTTCCATTCTGATCTTGTCTTTGTGTGGTATTTAGTGCACTATGATATCTGAAATGCACCATACAAATGCAGCATGCATATATACCACATATGTGAGAGTATCAGACTAATTATAAACATATGCGATGTAAACATTAATGACAAAACAATTAGTTGAGGTTGTCCGCCATGGTGTCATGTAGGCTCATGTACTGCACGATGGAGAATTGCCTGTAGCCTTCCCAGTCACTACTGGTATCAACCAGGGTTGTTGGGTTGGCATCGACACTCCATGGTCTTTGCAGCAATGCTCACTGATGATGTACATGTTACTGCTTCTGGCATGCAGATCAGGTACATGACGCAAATAGGTTTTTTTTTGTGTTTTTTTTCCGTTTTTTTTTTTTACGTTTGCCTTATTTCTTTATTCCCCAAAGTGGGAGTGCGTTTTATTTTGCGCTTATCGACCCAGTGCATCCGACTTAGGCATTCATGTTAAATAAGGATCTGCTTCCTCCTGCATTTTCTCAGAGTTTGCTTCCCCAGGGTAACGGCCGGTGCTGTGATGAGGATCGAACGCAGCACCTCCGGATTGTGAGCCGTGTCACTAAACCACTATACCACGCCGTCCCCTGACCAGCTGTTTCTTACAGCAAAAGTGCGTGTGCTCACAATCTTGGATCTCCTTTCCGCGGACGTCTGTGAACTTAACATCTGCCCATGATCGTAACAGCGTGGGTTAGTGGTTAAGTGACACGACCCACAACCGAAGGTGCTGGGTTCGATCCCCATCACAGCACCGGCCGTTACCCAGGGGAAGCAAACCCTCAGAAAATGCAGAAGGAAGCATGACCTTTACATAAAATGAATGCTGAAGTCGGATTCACTGGGCCGACAGGCGCAAAATAAAAACCACAGTGCAACGCACACTGCCTTGGGGAATAGATAAATAAGGCGAACGCAAAAAACAAAACAAAACAACAAAACAAAAACAAAAAAAACACCAAAAATTAGCAGACAGATAAATTAACAAGATTAATCCCAATGCCACAATCTTTGGTAAGAGATCGATTTTACTACAGACAAAATTGTACCCTGGGTAAGATATGCAGTCCACTATGATGGAGTTCTCAGCGGCGTGCAGTAACTTTGGTCTCACGATCAAAACTTGGAAAACGAATGTACTCGTTCAGCCGTGTGGGAGATGGGGGGACGTTTACACTAAACATTACAGTACTATACAGACTCTCCAGTCGCTAGCTTCACCTACCTAGGCAATACCCTCACCAGATAAGCGAATTTCGACTGTGAGGCCAACAACAGGATTGCAAGGCGAGCTCAGCGTTTGTGAGGCTCCAAGAAAATGTATGGAGCAGGTACTGCCTCAGTATCGTCTCCAAACTAAAAGTGTGTCATGCTGTGGTAGTATTCACTTTGCTGCATGTCTGTGAGACGTGGACCGTGTATAGCAGACATGCATGACAACTAAACTATTTTAACTTGAGATGTATGTGTAGGATATTCTGGATCAGGTGGCAGGACAAATTGCCTAGGTTGGTCAGGATCAGGTGACAGGACAAAGTGCCTAGGTTGGTCAGGATCTGGTGACAGGACAAAGTGCCTAGTTTGGTCAGGATCTGGTGACAGGACAAAGTGTCTAGGTTGGTCAGGATCAGGTGACAGGACAAAGTGCCTAGGTTAGTCAGGATCAGGTGACAGGACAAAGTGCCTAGGTTGGCCAGGATCAGGTGACAGAACAAAGTGCCTAGGTTGGTCAGGATCTGGTGACAGGACAAAGTGCCTAGGTTGGCCAGGATCAGGTGACATGCCAAATTGCCGTGGCTGGTCAGGATCAGGTGGAAGGACAAAGTGTATAGGTTGGTCAGGATCTGGTGACAGGACAAAGTGCCTAGGTTGGCCAGGATCAGGTGACAGGACAAATTGTCTAGGTTGGTCAGGATCAGGTGGAAGGACAAAGTGCCTAGGTTGGTCAGGATCTGGTGACAGGACAAAGTGCCTAGGTTGGCCAGGATCAGGTGACATGACAAATTGTCTAGGTTGGTCAGGATCAGGTGGAAGGACAAAGTGTCTAGGTTGGTCAGGATGAGGTGACAGGACAAAGTGTCTAGGTTGGTCAGGATCAGGTGGCAGGGCAAAGTGTCTAGGTTGGTTAGGATCAGGTGGAAGGACAAAGTGTCTAGGTTGGTCAGGATGAGGTGACAGGACAAAGTGTCTAGGTTGGTCAGGATCAGGTGGAAGGACAAAGTGTCTAGGTTGGTCAGGATCAGGTGGCAGGACAAAGTGTCTAGGTTGGTCAGGATCAGGTGACAGGACAAAGTGTCTAGGTTGGTCAGGATCAGGTGGAAGGACAAAGTGTCCAGGTTGGTCAGGATCAGGTGGAAGGACAAAGTGTCTAGGTTGGTCAGGATGAGGTGACAGGACAAAGTGTCTAGGTTGGTCAGGATCAGGTGGAAGGACAAAGTGTCTAGGTTGGTCAGGATCAGGTGGCAGGACAAAGTGCCTAGCTTGGTCAGGATGAGGTGACAGGACAAAGTGTCTAGGTTGGTCAGGATCAGGTGGAAGGACAAAGTGTCTAGGTTGGTCCGGATCAGGTGACAGGACAAAGTGTCTAGGTTCGTCAGGATCAGGTGGAAGGACAAAGTGTCTAGGTTGGTCAGGATCAGGTGGCAGGACAAAGTCTCTAGGTTGGTCAGGATCAGGTGACAGGACAAAGTGCCTAGGTTGGTCAGGATCAGGTGACAGGACAAAGTGTCTAGGTTGGTCAGGATCACGTGGCAGGAAAAAGTGCCTAGCTTGGTCAGGATGAGGTGACAGGACAAAGTGTCTAGGTTGGTCAGGATCAGGTGGAAGGACAAAGTGTCTAGGTTGGTCAGGATGAGGTGACAGGACAAAGTGTCTAGGTTGGTCAGGATCTGGTGACAGGACAAAGTGCCTAGGTTGGCCAGGATCAGGTGACAGGACAAAGTGTCTAGGTTGGTCAGGATCAGGTGACAGGACAAAGTGTCTAGGTTGGTCAGGATCACGTGGCAGGAAAAAGTGCCTAGCTTGGTCAGGATGAGGTGACAGGACAAAGTGTCTAGGTTGGTCAGGATCAGGTGGAAGGACAAAGTGTCTAGGTTGGTCAGGATGAGGTGGCAGGACAAAGTGTCGAGGTTGGTCAGGATCTGGTGACAGCACAAAGTGCCTAGGTTGGCCAGGATCAGGTGACAGGACAAAGTGTCTAGGTTGGTCAGGATGAGGTGACAGGACAAAGTGTCTAGGTTGGTCAGGATGAGGTGACAGGACAAAGTGTCTAGGTTGGTCAGGATGAGGTGACAGGACAAAGTGTCTAGGTTGGTCAGGATGAGGTGACAGGACAAAGTGTCTAGGTTGGTCAGGATCAGGTGACGGGACAAAGTGTCTAGATTGGTCAGGATCAGGTGGAAGGACAAAGTGTGTAGGTTGGTCAGGATCAGGTGGCAGGACAAAGTGTCTAGGTTGGTCAGGATCAGGTAACAGGACAAAGTGCCTAGGTTGGTCAGGATCAGGTGGCAGGACAAAGTGTCTAGGTTAGTCAGGTTCAGGTGGCAGGACAAAGTGTCTAGGTTGGTCAGGATCAGGTGACGGGACAAAGTGTCTAGGTTGGTCAGGATCAGGTGGAAGGACAAAGTGTCTAGGATGGTCAGGATCAGGTGGCAGGACAAAGTGTCTAGGTTGGTCAGGATCAGGTGGCAGAGAAAAGTGTCTAGGTTGGTTAGGTTCAGGTGGAAGTACAAAGTGTCTAGGTTGGTCAGGATTAGGTGGCAGGACAAAGTGTCTAGGTTGGTCAAGATCAGGTGACAGGACAAAGTGTCTAGGTTGGTCAGGATCAGGTGACGGGACAAAGTGTCTAGGTTGGTCAGGATCAGGTGGAAGGACAAAGTGTCTAGGTTGGTCAGGATCAGGTGGCAGGACAAAGTGTCTAGGTTGGTCAGGATCAGGTGGCAGAAAAAAGTGCCTAGGTTGGTCAGGATGAGGTGACAGGACAAAGTGTCTAGGTTGGTCAGGATGAGGTGACAGGACAACGTGCCTAGGTTGGCCAGGATCAGGTGACAGGACAAAGTGCCTTGGTTGGTCAGGATGAGGTCACAGGACAAAGTGTCTAGGTTCGTCAGGATCAGGTGGAAGGACAAAGTGTCTAGGTTGGTCAGGATGAGGTGACAGGACAAAGTGTCTAGGTTGGTCAGGATCTGGTGACAGGACAAAGTGCCTAGGTTGGCCAGGATCAGGTGACAGGACAAAGTGCCTAGGTTGGTCAGCATCAGGTGGAAGGACAAAGTGTCTAGGTTGGTCAGGATGAGGTGACAGGACAAAGTGTCTAGGTTGGTCAGGATCAGGTGGCAAGACAAAGTGTCTAGGTTGGTCAGGATCAGGTGGAAGAACAAAGTGTCTATATTGGTCAGGATGAGGTGACAGGACAAAGTGTCTAGGTTGGTCAGGATGAGGTGACAGGACAAAGTGTCTAGGTTGGTCACGATTAGGTGGCAGGACAAAGTGTCTAGGTTGGTCAGGATCAGGTGACAGGACAAAGTGTCTAGGTTGGTCAGGATCAGGTGACGGGACAAAGTGTCTAGGTTGGTCAGGATCAGGTGGAAGGACAAAGTGTCTAGGTTGGTCAGGATCAGGTGGCAGGACAAAGTGTCTAGGTTGGTCAGGATCAGGTGACAGGACAAAGTGCCTAGGTTGGTCAGGATCAGGTGGCAGGACAAAGTGTCAAGGTTGGTCAGGATCAGGTGGCAGAAAAAAGTGCCTAGGTTGGTCAGGATGAGGTGACAGGACAAAGTTTCTAGGTTGGTCAGGATGAGGTGACAGGACAAAGTGCCTAGATTGGCCAGGATCAGGTGACAGGACAAAGTGCCTTGGTTGGTCAGGATGAGGTGACAGTACAAAGTGTCTAGGTTGGTCAGGATCTGGTGACAGGACAAAGTGCCTAGGTTGGCCACGATCAGGTGACAGGACAAAGTGCCTAGGTTGGTCAGGATCAGGTGGAAGGACAAAGTGTCTAGGTTGGTCCGGATCAGGTGACAGGACAAAGTGTCTAGGTTGGTCAGGATCTGGTGACAGGATAAAGTTCCTAGGTTGGTCAGGATCAGATGGAAGAACAAAGTGTCTAGGTTGGTCAGGATCAGGTGACAGGACAAAGTGTCTAGGTTGGTCAGGATGAGGTGACAGGACAAAGTGTCTAGGTTGGTCAGGATCAGGCGGCAGGACAAAGTGTCTAGGTTGGTAAGGATCAGGTGGAAGGACAAAGTGTCTAGGTTGGTCAGGATCTGGTGACAGGACAAAGTGTCTAGGTTGGTCAGGATGAGGTGACAGGACAAAGTGTCTAGGTTGGTCAGGATCAGGTGGCAGGGCAAAGTGTCTAGGTTGGTTAGGATCAGGTGGAAGGACAAAGTGTCTAGGTTGGTCAGGATGAGGTGACAGGACAAAGTGTCTAGGTTGGTCAGGATCAGGTGGAAGGACAAAGTGTCTAGGTTGGTCAGGATCAGGTGGCAGGACAAAGTCTCTAGGTTGGTCAGGATCAGGTGACAGGACAAAGTGCCTAGGTTGGTCAGGATCAGGTGACAGGACAAAGTGTCTAGGTTGGTCAGGATCACGTGGCAGGAAAAAGTGCCTAGCTTGGTCAGGATGAGGTGACAGGACAAAGTGTCTAGGTTGGTCAGGATCAGGTGGAAGGACAAAGTGTCTAGGTTGGTCAGGATGAGGTGACAGGACAAAGTGTCTAGGTTGGTCAGGATCTGGTGACAGGACAAAGTGCCTAGGTTGGCCAGGATCAGGTGACAGGACAAAGTGTCTAGGTTGGTCAGGATCAGGTAACAGGACAAAGTGTCTAGGTTGGTCAGGATCACGTGGCAGGAAAAGTGCCTAGCTTGGTCAGGATGAGGTGACAGGACAAAGTGTCTAGGTTGGTCAGGATCAGGTGGAAGGACAAAGTGTCTAGGTTGGTCAGGATGAGGTGACAGGACAAAGTGTCGAGGTTGGTCAGGATCTGGTGACAGGACAAAGTGCCTAGGTTGGCCAGGATCAGGTGACAGGACAAAGTGTCTAGGTTGGTCAGGATCAGGTGGAAGAACAAAGTGTCTATGTTGGTCAGGATGAGGTGACAGGACAAAGTGTCTAGGTTGGTCAGGATGAGGTGACAGGACAAAGTGTCTAGGTTGGTCAGGATGAGGTGACAGGACAAAGTGTCTAGGTTGGTCAGGATCAGGTGACGGGACAAAGTGTCTAGATTGGTCAGGATCAGGTGGAAGGACAAAGTGTGTAGGTTGGTCAGGATCAGGTGGCAGGACAAAGTGTCTAGGTTGGTCAGGATCAGGTAACAGGACAAAGTGCCTAGGTTGGTCAGGATCAGGTGGCAGGACAAAGTGTCTAGGTTAGTCAGGATCAGGTGGCAGGACAAAGTGTCTAGGTTGGTCAGGATCAGGTGACGGGACAAAGTGTCTAGGTTGGTCAGGATCAGGTGGAAGGACAAAGTGTCTAGGATGGTCAGGATCAGGTGGCAGGACAAAGTGTCTAGGTTGGTCAGGATCAGGTGGCAGAGAAAAGTGTCTAGGTTGGTTAGGTTCAGGTGGAAGTACAAAGTGTCTAGGTTGGTCAGGATTAGGTGGCAGGACAAAGTGTCTAGGTTGGTCAAGATCAGGTGACAGGACAAAGTGTCTAGGTTGGTCAGGATCAGGTGACGGGACAAAGTGTCTAGGTTGGTCAGGATCAGGTGGAAGGACAAAGTGTCTAGGTTGGTCAGGATCAGGTGGCAGGACAAAGTGTCTAGGTTGGTCAGGATCAGGTGGCAGAAAAAAGTGCCTAGGTTGGTCAGGATGAGGTGACAGGACAAAGTGTCTAGGTTGGTCAGGATGAGGTGACAGGACAACGTGCCTAGGTTGGCCAGGATCAGGTGACAGGACAAAGTGCCTTGGTTGGTCAGGATGAGGTCACAGGACAAAGTGTCTAGGTTCGTCAGGATCAGGTGGAAGGACAAAGTGTCTAGGTTGGTCAGGATGAGGTGACAGGACAAAGTGTCTAGGTTGGTCAGGATCTGGTGACAGGACAAAGTGCCTAGGTTGGCCAGGATCAGGTGACAGGACAAAGTGCCTAGGTTGGTCAGCATCAGGTGGAAGGACAAAGTGTCTAGGTTGGTCAGGATGAGGTGACAGGACAAAGTGTCTAGGTTGGTCAGGATCAGGTGGCAGGACAAAGTGTCTAGGTTGGTCAGGATCAGGTGGAAGAACAAAGTGTCTATATTGGTCAGGATGAGGTGACAGGACAAAGTGTCTAGGTTGGTCAGGATGAGGTGACAGGACAAAGTGTCTAGGTTGGTCACGATTAGGTGGCAGGACAAAGTGTCTAGGTTGGTCAGGATCAGGTGACAGGACAAAGTGTCTAGGTTGGTCAGGATCAGGTGACGGGACAAAGTGTCTAGGTTGGTCAGGATCAGGTGGAAGGACAAAGTGTCTAGGTTGGTCAGGATCAGGTGGCAGGACAAAGTGTCTAGGTTGGTCAGGATCAGGTGACAGGACAAAGTGCCTAGGTTGGTCAGGATCAGGTGGCAGGACAAAGTGTCAAGGTTGGTCAGGATCAGGTGGCAGAAAAAAGTGCCTAGGTTGGTCAGGATGAGGTGACAGGACAAAGTTTCTAGGTTGGTCAGGATGAGGTGACAGGACAAAGTGCCTAGATTGGCCAGGATCAGGTGACAGGACAAAGTGCCTTGGTTGGTCAGGATGAGGTGACAGTACAAAGTGTCTAGGTTGGTCAGGATCTGGTGACAGGACAAAGTGCCTAGGTTGGCCACGATCAGGTGACAGGACAAAGTGCCTAGGTTGGTCAGGATCAGGTGGAAGGACAAAGTGTCTAGGTTGGTCCGGATCAGGTGACAGGACAAAGTGTCTAGGTTGGTCAGGATCTGGTGACAGGATAAAGTTCCTAGGTTGGTCAGGATCAAATGGAAGAACAAAGTGTCTAGGTTGGTCAGGATCAGGTGACAGGACAAAGTGTCTAGGTTGGTCAGGATGAGGTGACAGGACAAAGTGTCTAGGTTGGTCAGGATCAGGCGGCAGGACAAAGTGTCTAGGTTGGTAAGGATCAGGTGGAAGGACAAAGTGTCTAGGTTGGTCAGGATCTGGTGACAGGACAAAGTGTCTAGGTTGGTCAGGATCAGGTGACGGGACAAAGTGTCTAGGTTGGTCAGGATCAGGTGGAAGGACAAAGTGTCTAGGTTGGTCAGGATCAGGTGGCAGGACAAAGTGTCTAGGTTGGTCAGGATCAGGTGACAGGACAAAGTGCCTAGGTTGGTCAGGATCAGGTGGCAGGACAAAGTGTCTAGGTTTGTCAGGATCAGGTGGCAGAAAAAAGTGCCTAGGTTGGTCAGGATGAGGTGACAGGACAAAGTGTCTAGGTTGGTCCGGATGAGGTGACATGACAAAGTGTCTAGGTTGGCCAGGATCAGGTGACAGGACAAAGTGCCTTGGTTGGTCAGGATGAGGTGATAGGACAAAGTGTCTAGGTTGGTCAGGATCTGGTGACAGGACAAAGTGCCTAGGTTGGCCAGGATCAGGTGACAGGACAAAGTGCCTAGGTTGGTCAGGATCAGGTGGAAGGACAAAGTGTCTAGGTTGGTCAGGATCAGGTGACAGGACAAAGTGTCTAGGTTGGTCAGGATCGGGTGACAGGATAAAGTTCCTAGGTTGGTCAGGATCAGATGGAAGAACAAAGTATCTAGGTTGGTCAGGATGAGGTGACAGGACAAAGTGTCTAGGTTGGTCAGGATGAGGTGACAGGACAAAGTGTCTAGGTTGGTCAGGATCAGGTGGCAGGACAAAGTGTCTAGGTTGGTCAGGATCAGGTGGAAGGACAAAGTGTCTAGGTTGGTCAGGATGAGGTGACAGGACAAAGTGTCTAGGTTGGTCAGGATCAGGTGGCAGGACAAAGTGTCTAGGTTGGTCAGGATCAGGCGGCAGGGAAAAGTGTCTAGGTTGGTTAGGATCAGGTGGAAGGACAAAGTGTCTAGGTTGGTCAGGATTAGGTGGCAGGACAAAGTGTCTAGGTTGGTCAGGATCAGGTGACAGAACAAAGTGTCTAGGTTGGTCAGGATCAGGTGACGGGACAAAGTGTCTAGGTTGGTCAGGATCAGGTGGAAGGACAAAGTGTCTAGGTTGGTCAGGATGAGGTGACAGGACAAAGTGTCTAGGTTGGTCAGGATGAGGTGACAGGACAAAGTGCCTAGGTTGGCCAGGATCAGGTGACAGGACAAAGTGCCTTGGTTGGTCAGGATGAGGTGACAGGACAAAGTGTCTAGGTTGGTCAGGATCTGGTGACAGGACAAAGTGCCTAGGTTGGCCAGGATCAGGTGACAGGACAAAGTGCCTAGGTTGGTCAGGATCAGGTGGAAGGACAAAGTGTCTAGGTTGGTCAGGATCAGGTAACAGGACAAAGTGCCTAGGTTGGTCAGGATCAGGTGGCAGGACAAAGTGTCTAGGTTAGTCAGGATCAGGTGGCAGGACAAAGTGTCTAGCTTTGTCATTCTCCATCATTAGCTATTCTTTGTCATTCTCCATCATTAGCTATCATTTGTGCTACTCCATCATTAGCTATCATTTGTTCTACTCCACCATTAGCTATCATTTGTCATTCTCCATGATTTGTGCTACTCTATCATTAGCTATCATTTGTTCTATTCCACCATTAGCTATCATTTGTCATTCTCTACCATTAGCTATCATTTGTATTACTCCATCAAAAGCTGTCATTTGTTATTCTCCATCATTTGTGCTACTCCACAATTAGCTATCATTTGTTCTACTTCACCATAAGCTATCATTTGTATTACTCCATCTTAAGCTGTCATCTGTCATTCTCCATCATTAGCTATCATTTGTCATTCTATATCATCTGTCATTCTCCATCATAAGCTATCATTTGTCATTTTCCATCATTAGCTATCATTTGTCATTCTACATCAATAACTATTATTTGTCATTCTCCATCATCTGTCATTCTCCATCATAAGCTATCATTTGTCTACTCCATAATTAGTTATCATTTGTCATTCTCCATCATTAGCTATAATTTGTCATTCTTCATCATTATCTATTATGTGTCCTCAATCATTATTTATGTATATACGTATAAATATAAATGTGACAAGTATAAAACATAAAATCAGTGATATCACAGAAATGCAGAGTAAAGAATAACAGAATAAATTTTGATGTGTCGGACAGAAAGGTGCAAATATCACAATCAAGCTGTCAACTAGCAACACAACGCATTCTGTTCTCCGGACTACCTCCTACTTGTGAAGCCCTGTTAAGAGCTTGGTAGCAGGAGATTAAGAATGAACGCAGAAGAAGAAGAAGAACAAAATAAACTAATATTTATATTTACATAACAATTGCAAAGTTCAAATAATGTCAGTCAAATCAAATGATTAGTTATGTAGACAATCTTCAAAAATGTACAACAAAATCAAATATAATTTATGACCAATGTTTGAAGTTTAGCTCTCAAAGTTAACTTATCTTTAGAAGCCAGGTTAATTTTCCTACAGAAGCCAAAGTGACTTAGCTGTAAAAGTCAGTGACTTTGTGATGTCACATTCGATTTGCATCAAATACAAGATTGGTTTAGCGCTGTAAGGCCAGATTGGCTTCAGAAGTACAATGTTAGATTGAGGTTGGCTTTACTAAATTGACAGCATTCGAAATCTAGATTGGCCATGCTTCAAAAGTTAGATTACCTTCGTTTCAGAAGTTTAGATTACTGTTTCTGTTTCTAAGAATTGACATCACTGCACTCTGGGCATACCTATAGGTACTCAGTCTCTCTCAGCAAAATGGTGCGGGGTCTGGATGCTGATAGTCCCTGTAGCTTGCTGGTTGTACACTCTCTTGTTTCATCCTCTCATGCGTCTTACTCCGCTTGAACCTCGTTTGATGTTGAAACTTCACAGCCTGTGGATTGCTATTCCATCTATTGCGGTGTCCTCATCCAACAGACGGTCGTTGATTGATTTCAATATGTCCACGATGGGAACTTGTGAAGCCGAGATACCAACTCTTTCGTTGTACTGAACCCCAGTATGACCAGGACAGTAGATCCCTGTCAACCCTTGAAGGTTTGAGGCCTTAACAGCTGCTATCCACTCGTACCTCAGCCCTCCCTTCTGTACCTTCTGAAGTATGGCTCGTGCGTCAGTCACGATGATTGCCCTTGTGTAGATTACTTATGATTGACTTTGCATCAGTCTAAAACTATGTTGACCAGGTAATTTGATTCATTTCTAGATGTCTTATAGAAAGGAAAAACATGAACGTTAAAAAAACAAATTCCTGCAAAATGGCTATATCTCTTCACCATCCCATCACTAAAGGGGATGTATAGCAGCGTGCATGTGTGTGACCGACAGTTAAGACAAAAACATTACAAAAGCGATGTTCTGAAGACTTCCAAACCGTTTGGCATAGTCACTATTGCAAATACAAATCTGAATGAAGTCATCGAAGGCCACAGGCGTTTGCTTAGCGTATAACTTGCTGGTTTTGGCTACAGGTCCTTTAATGAATTTAACGTCGCTCAAAACATTCATCACATCTGGGGATGTTTTTCCATGCCGGAAATGAGACACAATACACTCCCACCATTTCCTGTTTGTGTCATTGTCTAATTTCAAGGAAAGGTACGGTTTCTCCTTTCGAAGCCTTTCGTCAATTCTGAAAGCAATAATAGCTCCAGTGCTATTCATCCACGATGCTACTCTTTCACTCCATTTTGCAGCTCTCTGGAAATTATCCGTGACATAAAATCCACGACCGTGTGAGAAATCCACAGGACGGTTTGTTTTTGTCAAATCGATCCCATTTTCAAGGATGTTTTGTAAACTACCTGCATCAGTTGCATGGTAATACACTTTTTGTCCTGGTCTTAATGATGTACGCAATTTATTCTGAACAGTTATTTCCGATTGATAACTTGTAAGTCCAAGCTGTGTGTTATACATATGAATTCTAACACGGTTGGGGCAGCCATATGCTTCTGCATAGCGAGACCTTACTATTAGTGTTTTAAACCATCTTTCTTTCACTCTAGGACTGTAAGGGGTGTAAAATGTCCTGACCCGAGATTGATCTAACGGCCTCCAATCGGCATCGCTGCAAAAGACAAAATTAAATGTCAGATTAATAAAAATCTTGTAAGTTACATAATAAAATGTACAAAGAAAATATCCTGATTACATGCCAATATGGCATAATGGTGTTAGGCCAATTTTTTTCTTGACCAACCGCAGACTACAGATGATGTTGTTAGCATGATGTCGGCAGCCTTTACTTCTCAGATTGTTCTTGTTACCAATATTTTAGACTGGGTCAACCCTGAGAGCCGTTTTTGTGATCATAAAAAAATCCAGTACCAACAGGGGACGAACCCCAGCCATTCAGCTGAGAAGGCAGTGCACTAACCACTGCACTACCTTTACTTCTAAGATAGGTGGGGCGTCCAAATCAAACCAGGACTTTTTGTTCTAGTTCTACCTGAATGGGTTATAGCGAGCTGGAACTACTATCATTAGTTAGGGGTACTTTTGTCCTATTACTGCTAGGTGGTCCACTTCCCATGGGCCAATCACGTGACAGATAAATGCAAATGGCAGACAACACTGTAAGTGCTTGTATAGCTTAGCGTGTTGTGATGAAGTTTCTTGTGAAAGAAGGCGGGAAACCTGTGGAAATTTACAGAAGACTGCAATCACAATATGGTGATGAAACACTCAGCCGCAGTAAGACATTTGAATGGTGTAAACATTTTAGAGAAGGCTGTACATCCGTGAGCGATGATCCCGGCCGTGGTGGCTCTCAACCCACCACAATCATTCCTGTGAATATCCAGATTGTGGAACGCCTTTTCCTGAAATATCATCGCATAACTTGTCGCGAAATTGCAGATGAGGCAAGTTTTTCTCTGGTTACGGTGAACACTATTATTCATGAGCATTTACATTTTCGAAGGTTAGTGCACGTTTGGTGCCAAGACAGCTTTCCACTTTTGACCGACAGAGAAGGGTTCAAGCCTGCACTGAATTGAAGGAACGTTTTGACATGGAAGGACATGATTTTTTGGATCGCTTCATTACATGTGACGAAACCTGGGCGCATCATTATACTCCGGAATCGAAACGAGCAGCCAAGCAGTGGAATTATAAGCAATCACCACTTCGTTATTATAGTTTCCGGTTGCCAATATGGCGACATGCCCTTCAATGACTGGGTCAAGATCGTGTGTTCTTTGTGAAAATTCAGGAAAAATAACGGCAGAAATATGGCTGTGTTTCATACAAATTTTGCATGATGTGGTCTGGTCAACAATAGGCTACTGTACTGTAGTTTTTCAAATCTAAATTGAGCCGAACCAGTCTGGCAAACCAGCAGTACGTAATATCGTTAAATAGTTTTTTATTTAAAATAACAGCAACGGAGCTGCACGTACACAGAGTAAATGTCGGGCCAGTGTAGGCATCAAGGAAAGAAGATGTATTCCAAAACAGCGACACTAAATGTTAGTGGTCTAGGCGACAAGACAGTAGAAATAGTCACATTCATGAAAAAGGCAAGGATAGAAATAATGGGAATGTCAGATGTAAAGAAAAATGGTAAAAATAGGAAGGAGGTACATGACATGTACTAATGTTCTTATATGGAACGGAGTAGAACTGCGTGCAAGAGCAAAACGTAGTGTGGGTTTTTTAATACACTCGGAGAGGGCAAAACTCATCACAAATATAGAGTATGTATCGGACATAATTATATGGCTACAATATACAGAACAGATAAAAACAACAACTGGCATCATCCATGTAATGATAGCTACAGTGAGGAAGATAAAAGGGAGTTCTTCGAGCAACTTTCCGATGCCTTAAATAGGGTGAATGAGAAGAACTAGTTGATAGTGATGGGCGATGTCAACAGTCAAGTTGGGAAAAAATCAACACAGGAGACATGTCTTGGTGCGTTTAGTGGTTGCACACCAAAATGGAATAGCAATGGGGAATAACTTATAAATCTATGTCTTGAACAGGGGCTGATTAAAACAAACACTTTTTTTCAACACCAGAAAAGCCATATACAAAAATGGTATCAATGGAATGATACTAGCATATCATCCCAAATAGACATACTAGTCAGAGGCAGACAAAGACCAGACATTACAGACTCAAGAGTGTTTCCCAACATCATTATGGACATCGATGATCATCATGTTGTACTAACTCAAATACCTACATTCAAAAGTGAAAAGAAGTTGCAAAGACAGATATATGTCACAAATATGGCAAAACTTGAGGAGGAAGACATCAGTAAAGATATACAACGTGAAATGAAAGACATATACGAGGTCCTGCTAGTAACAACTGGCAATGTAATGAATGAGTGGCAGTGGTTCAAATCAGCACTGATGAACCATGCCATGATGAACACAGTGAACACAAAATGCGGTAGAAAGAAACTTTGACAATTCCAAAGGAAAAGAACAGCGTGGTGGAATCAATAGTGGTTAGGAAGCAATACAAGCTAATAAAAAAATTATACAAGAGGTGGTTGAATTTGAAGTCACAAGAAGATTACACAACCTACAGACTAGCAAAAACGCATTCGAAAGCCGTAATCAAGAACTCCAAAGCAGACGCATGGAATAAATACAGCGAACAATTAGCGCTCATGTGTCACAAGAATCCAAGAGATTTCTTTTAAAATGTCAGGACAATGAGAGTAGGAGACGACAGCTTTAACCCCACCACAATTATAAATTACAAACACGGGACACCTATTTTCAATCCAGAAAAAAGGAAGGCACAATGGAAAGAGTATTTCCTAGAACTCCTAACCCCAAATGATACTCAGAGACACTACACTCATATGAGTTTAAACACAGGAAAAACAGAGCTCAAAATATTAATCCAGAAGATCGAGGAAGTCCTTAAAAAAGAGCCCACATTATAAAGCTGCAGGTGCGGACAGAATAACCTGCAAGACAATTAAAGCTTGTGGATACCTAGGAGTAAAATGGTTACATAGAATATTCTCAGCAGCTTGGGAGCAAAGTAGAGTCCCTGAAGACTGGCAAAAAGCTATCATTGTGCCAATCTGGAAAATCAATGGCAACAAATAAGAGTGAAATACCTACCAGGAGATATCGCTTCTAAGTCACACAGGAAAACTGTACGTGAAAATTTGGGAGCAGAGAATTCGATCTATCCTAGTACGGACCCATGCATACACCGACGGTTCTGTAACAAACACAACACAGAACGGAGGGGCAGGAGCATTCCTGAACCTACCAAATGGCAGAAAAATAACACTGTCATTCGCTACTGGTAAGTACACAAGCAATTTCAGAGCGGAGGCAGAGGCACTGAGGGCGGCAGTGGAAGAAATGGTGACACACAATGAAAATGAAAGCCATACAGTCCTGCTGACAGATGCTCTCGCCGTAGTCACAGCGCTAAAAAGCCAGAAAAACACTGAGCTTAATGACTTAAGAGCAGCACTCTGCAAACTGTGCCAGCAGTCCACACCAAAAAGGGTAGTGGTACAGTGGGTCCCATCACACTGCAACATCCAAGGCAACGAGGAGGCAGACAGACTGGCAAAAGAAGGTGCAAGACTACCACAAACAGAAACTAGTATGACGTACGAAGAGTCAAAACGGCTTATCAAAGCCAGATACATGACCAAATGGGAAACCGAACATACTGGTTACACCAAAAACGATGCCTATTACCAGTTGAACCGAAGAGAGCAGGTCATTGTCTTCAGACTTCGCACTGGCCACAATAGACTGAGGTACCACCTATTCAACAAATTGAAGATAGGGTGTACCGACGAATGCCCGTGCGGTACTGGTAAAATGACCGCTGAACATCTGCTGCAGAACTGCCCGACATACGAGGATCAGAGAAAGCAGATGTGGACATTACCAGTGGAACTGCAAGACAAGCTCTATGGCAGTGGCGACAGCCTCAGGATGACCGCCGCTTTTTTCGAAAAAATAATGGTTACTGTCTGACTGCGTACGCAGAAGAAGAAGAAGAAGAAGATCTATCCTAGTACCACAGCTGAGTGGGGCTCAATTTGGTTTCCCAATGAGGTAGGAGCTGCACAGACGCTCTATTCATCCTGAGACAACTAAGCGAAACAAACATCGAATTCGATCGGAAACTCAACATGGCTTTCATAGATCAAGAAAAGGCATTTGATAGAAATAAACTATGGGCCATCCTAGACGACTACGGAGTACAAGGGCAGCTATTCAAAAATATTAGGGCACAGTTTCAAGAATGTCAAAGTATAGTAAGAACAACAGATGGTCTGACCGAAACAAGGGAGACAACAAGAGTGTGTTAACTTAACTTAACGTCTTTATACTGGTTTAGAAGACCCTGCAGAGTCTGTATACAACCAGTTACATTTACATTACCTTGCTCTAAAAGCTATTCGCATCCAATTTATTCTTAAATGCATTAACTGTCCCTGCCTCCACTACCTCCCCTGGCAATGCATTCCAAGCATTCACCACTCTCTGACTAAAACAATATTTCCTAATATCTAATCTGGACCTCTCTTTAGTCAGCTTGTAACTATGCCCTCTTGTTATTGTGGGTGACTGTATTTTAAAAAACTTGTTATAGACTAATTTATCAATTCCTCTGATCATCTTATAAACCTGTATTTATTAAATCACCACGAATTCTTCTCTCTGTTAGACATTGTAGACCGGTTTTTCTGAGTCTTTCCTCATAACTGTAATTCTGGAATCCCACTATCATCTTTGTCGCTCTTTCTTGTATTCTTTCCAGCATGTTTATATCTCCTCTATGATAAGGACTCCACACCTGTACACAGTACTCCAATCTAGATCTAACTAAAGTTTATACAGTTTGACTATCACTTCCTTGCTCCTATGTTTAATATTTCTTTTTATCATACCTAACATTGCATTTGCCTTTTTCACTGCTACCTTAACTTGCTCACTCACCTTTCCTGTATGATCTATTATAACCCCAAGGTCCCTTTCCTTATCTATCTTTCTAATATTGTTCTCTCCCATTCTGTAATAATGTTCCATATTGAATCTACCCATGTGGATGACTGTACATTTATGTACATTAAACTCCATTTGCCAGTTTACAGACCATTCTCGAATTTTATCTAAATCCGACCTCAATATATCCACTTCTGCTTTAGATGAGACACTACTGCATAGTTTTGTGTCATCAGCAAATTTTGCAATCATGGATCCCATATCAATGTCCAAATCATTTATATTTATCAAGAACAAAATTGGTCCCAAAACCGAGCCCTGTGGCACACCACTTTTCACTTCACACCACTCAAAGTACTCCTTATTTATGCCCACCCTCTGCCTTCTTCCCGTTAACCAATTTTCAATCCATTTGGCAACTTCCCCACCTATTCCATGTGATTTTAACTTTCGAAATAATCTTTGATGAGGTACTCTATCAAAGGCCTTTGCAAAATCTAGATAAATAACAATGTCCAACAATGTCTTGCAGTTGGTTGAACTTTGAAAAACTCATTGTAGTCTAATTTATCATTTCCATTGATTAATTTATAAACCTGTATTAAGTCACCTCGAATTCTTCTCTTTTCTTGACACTACAGACCAGTTTTATCTAAGTCTCTCCTCATAACTACAATTCTGGAATCCCATCATCATCATGTAGCATGTCCTTTGTAGAACGTCGCTCCCATCACAGTCTGTCTGAAAGAAACTCGTTCTCTTGCCAAAACTCCAGCCTCCGCCTGTCATACCCAGGCATTCCTGGATATCATGGTGCCATTGTCTTCTTGGTCTACCCCTTCCTCTTTTGCCCCTGGCACCATACCTTCCATCACCGTTAGAAATTCTCTAAAGAAGTTCTCTCAAGACCGTTGTGTCTCATGATGTGACCAAAGTATTTGCATTTTCTAGCCAAAATGGAATTGATAAATCAGTTCTCCTCTATGCTCAACTCTTGCTGAATGTCAACATTTGTTTTTTCTCTGTCCAGGGTATTTTGAGGATCTTTCTGTAACATTTTGACTCAAATGATTTGATTCTTTGTCTAGAAGATTTGGCAATCGTCCATGATTCACAGCCATAAGCTGCCACAGGAAAAACACAGGCTCTCAAGACTTTTACTTTTATCATTTTGTTGGTGCTCTGCCATAATTTCTTCAGGATGTTCAGTCTATGCATTGCCAAAGTATGGTGATTTCTTTCAAGCAGTCGCCATTTTTGTCAATTCTGGAGCCCAGATATTCAAAATGTATGACCTCTTATTGTTGAATCCCACGATCATTTTTGTAGCTCTTATTTGTATCCTTTCTATCCTGTCTATATCCACTCTGTGATCTGTGCATCTGAAAACAGTAATTCAATTTAGGTCTCATCAATGACATATAGTTTGACTATCACTTCCTTGCTTCGATGTGTAATGTTTCTTTTAATCATACCCAGCACTTCATTAGCCTTTTTCACAGCCACCAGGACTTGCTCTCGCACCTAACACGTATATTTATTATAACACCTAGGTCCTTTTCCTTTTCTATCTGTCTAATATTGTTCACTCCCCTCATGTAATTATGTTTCATATTTGATTTTCCCATGTGAATGACTGTACATTTGTCTACATTAAACTCCATCTGCCAGCTCACAGACTATTCATGAATAGTAGCTAAATCTGATCTCAATAGACCCATCTTTGTCGTAGAAGAGACCCTGCTGCATAATTTTGTGTCATCCCCAAATTTTGCAATCATGGATGCGATATCCTTATCCAAATCATTTACATATATCAAGAACAAAACTAATCCCAATACCGATCCCTGAGGCACTCCACTTATAACATCACACCAAACAGAGTACTCCTTATTTATGCTTACTCTCTGCCTTCTGCCTGTTAACAAATTTTCTATCCAATTGGCAACTTCTCCACCTATACCATGTGATTTCAATTTCTGAAACAATCTTTGATAAGGTACTATATTAAAGGCCTTTGCAAAATCCAGATAAATAACATCTACTGGCTCTCCAACATCCAACATTTTAGTAACCTCATCCATGAATTTGAATAGATTTGTTAAGCATGATCTCCCCTTAGTAAAACCATGTCGACTCTTCTTGATGAGATTAAACTTATCCAATACATAGTTATGTTGCCTTGATAATAGACTCTAAAATTTTGCAGTGTATCTTTGTCAAACTCACTGGTCTGTAATTGCCTGGATCTGATTACTTGCCATTTTTGAACAACGGAATCACACCTACATCTTTCCAATCCCTTGAAATAATCCCCTTCTCAATAGTTTGAGAATAAAATTTGGACAATAGTTTTCGTAGCAAGTATCTGAGATCATATAGCAATTTTGGATGAATACCATCATAACCAGGATTTTTATACACTTTCAAATGATCCAATTTGTGAAAAACCATTTCCTCAGTAATGTAGATGTGAGTGTAAATCCTATGTGTATATGTCCCTTTGGAAGATATCTAAGGGCTCTGGGATCTTGTGCAGTCTTCTTTAGTGAAGACTGAGCTGAAGTAACAATTAAGTAAATTTGCAACTTCAAAATTTTCTCTTATGAATTGTCTCTTTTGAAACAGGAACAAAGAACAAATAAAAATAACAGTTCCAACACTAACTAAAGCGGGCAGAATGAATAAAATGCTAGCCAGGTTGTGGGTCCAGTCATCAAGTTATAGTCTTAGTCGACCTGTACTTCTACAGGGGTCGATGCCCTTGTGCAGGTCCCAGCTATGGTGTGAGCTGGATGTATCCGGGAGGAGGATTTCCTGCTTAGCGGGCTAGACTCAAGCAGCTTATTACTCTGATGTGTTGGGACAAGTGCTTCGGAGAGTGGTTAACCTATATGCGAGTCCATCTTAATGAACTCAAATTCTACAGCAAAGTAGACCTGCAGCCTGTTAGATGCCATATATGCTTCTCTTAACAAACCATTTAACCATGGACGTGTTATGCCGCGTCACACAATTAGTTGCTTATTACAACATGCTCTCTGTGAGGCATGGGCACTATTCTGTCCTTGTCATACACAAAGACCTCGGCGGACCACTCATCAAGTTCAGCAGGGATATTTTTTTTAAAAATAGGCAACAACAACAATAACAACAAAATTATTGAAGTGTTAATAATCAAGAGAGCTAGCTATATAAGTTGAAACACTTCATAGGAAATACGGGACGGTGTGGGCTAGTGGCTAAGTGACATGGCTAAAAACCCAAAGGTACTGGGTTTGACCCCCATTACAACACCGGCCGTTACCACGGGGAAATAAACATTTAGAAATGCAGGAGGAAGCAGATCCTTACATAAAATGGATGACGAAGTGGGATGCACTAGGCCGACAGGCGCAAAATAAAAACATAGTGCAACGCACATCGCCTTGGGAAATTGAGAAATAAGGCAAACGCAAAAAAATAAAAACAAACAACAACATAAAAACATCATGGGAAAACATTTCTGATGACCAGATTCTCCCAAGGTTTCTTATCACTTTTCATAATTTTATAAATTTTATAATTTTCTTACTTATTTAGAAGATCATCTTCATCTGTTTGTGTTTCCATCGTTAGAGTCACCACTTGTCTGGCTATTATTGCTCCATCTAAAGAAAGACAAAAATAATTGTAAATGGTCAACGAGTATGTAGACCACAGAACAGGCACAAAACATGCCGTTTATGTAGATAATTTCAAAATTATGGTGTCAGTAACAATCCTCACCCACATCCGAGTGGTACCAAGAGATTCTGCCATTGTGGATGAAATGTTCAGGTGCCATCTCCACATCAAAGAGAGGCAGTCTGGCTGGGGAAGCGACCATGCTCGACAAGCTGTGAGGGACCGGCGAAGACCTGAAAGGCATAATCAGTCTCCCTCGTGACCTCTCCAATATTCTCCTGTGCCTCAATAGTACATTCAGTCTGGTTTCTCCCTGTCCCTCTTTTCATGTTATCCCTCCCCTTTTTAGTGTTGTAATCCTTTGCTATATTTGTGATATTGTGCAACAAAAGCCTATCACTGGAATTAAGGAAGAGAATTCTTTGGTGCTATATGGAACCAGTGCTGACATAAGGCAGTGAGTCATTGACAATCATCAGGCAAGATGTGGGATCATATCATTGGCACAGGGACATCTGCCCCTGTAGAAGTACAGGTCAACTAAGACTAACATTATGTGACGGTTGCAACCAGACATGTGCAATTTACATTAACTGTAAGGTTATATCCTGTAGTTTGACATTAGCGCATACCTGAATCCTTGAAAGTCTGCACATTTATTTAGATGAAAGTTGGACTTTAAGACCACAGAAATAATTTATTATTTGATCAGTCCAGTGATCGCACATCTGGATTTCTCATGGATATTCAGACTTTGACTGGAATACATAACACGGAAGACATGTGTAATGGAATTAATGAATATATCTGCGAAATACATGACATGGTAACTACCAAAAAACTGTTCTCTCTCTAATTTCCACCTCCGGATTAATGTCATTTTGCGCTTCATACTAATATTTACTGTTCATTATAAATACTTCATGTCATAGATAGATTAGTTTTGTGTTATGTTTAAGCAGTAATGTTAGCTCAATGCTAATTTCAATTTTTTTAAAATAAAACTTTGACCCACAGAATTCTGACATTTGGCCTAGACAGAAAGACACAAATTGGCAAAATCTACCTGAGCTGAAAAGGGTTAATGACACCTTGAAACTTATACTTGAAAATCTTATAGTAGTTTAGAAGACCATGCAGAGTCTGTAAACAACCAGTTTCATTTACATTACCTTGCTCTTAAAGCTATGCACATCCAATCTATTCTTAAATACATTAATTGTGCTTGTCTCCACTACTTCCTGTGGCAATGCATTCCAAGCATTCATCACTTTCTGACTGAAAAAATACTTCCTAATATCTAGTTAATTTGTAGCTATGCCCTCTTATTCTTGTATCTGGTTGTATTTTGAAAACCTTGTTATAGTCTAATTTATCTTTACTTACATTTGACAGCCAATTGTCCATTTTCGTGCTGCAGTCTTTTATTTACTTGCTCCTGTCTGTTGTAATGAAGCTTGAGAGCATCTGGAAGATATTAAAGTCAGATGTGACCAACTTGGACAAACGGGGGGCTTCTGAAATATCTTTGTAATTAAATAAGCTCGGCTAAATTATGTGACCACAGCTCTCTTGCAGCAAAGGGACAGCATTCATGGTAGTGTCACAGCATGCTTAAGTTTATACAATCAATCAATCAAGGACCTTTTTGCCCCTGTAGAATATAGGCCTTCAAGCAACCTTTGTTAAGTCAGTCTATTCAATGTCGTCTTCTCTAGATCCAACCATGATTTTCCTGTTTCGCTGATATTTTTATCTATTTCTCTGTTCAAAGAGTGTCTCTGCCTCCACATGACTTGCCCGTACGTGTCCAGAACAGGAATTATCTTGTAATGCTATCTTGTGGAGTCTTTAGTGTATACCCTATCCATTTCTGTCATCTCCTCCTTATGTCCTGAATATTTACACAGCTTACAAATAATTACCTGACCCTGCACTGAGATAAGGACGGCAAAGCAGAGTGACAGGTACATCATCATCACGTTCTTCTATAGGATCTACAATTTATATTCCATTTGTTAAAATATGAATATTATTAAAATGGTATGGAGGTTCAACTCCTGCTGCCGTCACGCTCTAGTCAACCCAGACTTAAATGTGTACATGACTTAAAGTTAGGGGTGAAAAAGGCAGTGAAGAAGGAAACTGGTCAACACAAGCTGTAGCTTAGAATAGTGAAGTCCCTAACACTTTATTTTCGACCAGTGACCAAGTCTGCTAATCGGTGCTTTTAACCTTTGGTGCAGTTTATCAGTTGTCTCCTTGTCCCCAATGTCAGTTTCTATAATTTGTTCAGGGACTACTTTTGCCACTTTTTCAAAAATTATGTTTATAAATAGAGCTGTGTTTCAGATTAATAAAAATAAAGGAAACACTGTCAGTGGCAACTGGAAAATTCTCAAGCAATTTCAGAGCTGAGGCAGAGGCATTGAAGGCTGCAGTAGAAGCAATGCTGACAGGCAAAAGCAATGAAAGCTAGATAGTCCTGTTTACAGATGCCTTGTACGTGGTTACAGCACTAAGAAGCAAGAAAAATACAAAACTTAATGACTTAAGAGCAGTACTCTGTCAACTATGCCAGCAGTCCACACCCAAAGGAGTAGTGGTACAGTGGGTTCCATCCCACTGTAACATTCAAGGCAACGAGGAGGCAGACAGACTGGCAAAAGCAGGTGCAAGGTTACCACAACATATTCTAGTGTGACCTACAAAGAGTCCAAAAGGTTTATTAGGGCCAGATACATGGCCAAATGGAAAACAGAGCATACTGGCTATACACAAAATGATGCTCATTACCAGTTGAACAGAAGAGAGCAGGTCGTGGTCTTCAGACTGCGCACAGGCCACAACAGATTGAGGTACCATCTATTCAATAAACTGAATAACGGTGCTACTGATGAATGGTGCCTGTTGTACAGGGAAAATGACCACTGAACATCTGCTGCAAAATTGCCCAACATATGAGGACGAGAGAAAGTACATGTGGCCATCACCATTGCCAACACTAGACAAGCTCTATGGCAGTGTTGACAGCCTCAGGATGACTGCTGCTTTCTTCGAACAAATCCAAGTTGACGTCTGACAGCGTACCATGAAGAAGAAGAAGAAGAAAATTAATAAATGTCCACATTGGTGTCGGAACATGAGTAACATAAACTCCAACTTTCTTTAGGTAGCATTCAAATTAGATAACAATTAATTTTTACATTTCTTTTGAATTAGAGGTAATTTTATTATTAATTTCCTAGTTGCCAGTTAAAAATAATGTTGATTGTTAATTTCTTATTGCAATTAAAAAATTTGTGAATATTAATTTATCTGGGGCTGGTCTCTCGGTGGCTCGATTGACTCGCATCCAGTGTTCGTACAGCAATCTCAGTCCCGCTAGGCACAGTGATAGCGCGGGCTTGCCCAACAAGTTCGCCCGCCTCTCCCCGGCACTGTAGCAGGACAAATTTGGTGGAGTCGTACCACTGGTAAGGGTGCGTTACTGTAGTCCGTATCGAGAAGCTTTGTCAGTCCGTGTGGTTCGTCGAAGGCTAGCGCGTATCGCCAATCTTCGACAGTTCGTCTCGCTTGTGGTCCTTCTCTCGCAATGAGCTTTGGATCGGCAAATGGAAAGCAGGAATCGTGCCTAAAGGCCCTATCCTCGCCTGACCAACCGGTCGGAGAAGGGCAGGCCGGCAGGCAAAAATCGTCTCTCCAGTCCGAGTGAAAATCATCGCCGGGGTCGTTGGGATCCGTTCTGCACAGAGCGCTGCCATCCCTCCCCGAGCGAGCCCGGTCGGCCGTCCTGGAGAGGCTTTTTACACATCCATCCTTCGCCGACCGGTGTGTGTGGTTCGTCCGTCTCCGACAGATATCTGGTTGATCCTGCCAGTAGTCATATGCTTGTCTCAATAATTAAGCCATGCATGTCTAAGTTCACACTGTCTCACGGTGAAACCACGAATGGCTCATTAAATCAATCAAGGTTCCTTAGATGACACGATCCTACTTAGATAACTGTGGCAATTCTAGAGCTTATACATGCTTACCAAGCTCCGACCCTCGTGGAAAGAGAGCTTTTATTAGTTCAAAACCAATCGTCGTTTCCCCTCGCGGGGTTGCGGCGTCCCCACTGGTGACTCTGGATAACTTTTGTGCTGATCGCATGGCCTCATGTGCCGGCGACGCATCTTTCAAAGGTCTGCCCTATCAAATGTTGATGGTATGTGACATGCCTACCATGTTACATGCCTACCATGTTTGTAACGGGGAAACAGGGTTTGATTCCAGAGAGGGAGCATGAGAAATGGCTACCACATCCAAGGAAGGCAGCAGGCGCGCAACTTACCCACTCCCGGCACGGGGAGGTAGTGACGAAAAATAACAATACGGGACTCTGTCGAGGCCCCGTAATTGGAATGAGTACACTTTAAACCCTTTAACGAGGATCTATTGGAGGGCAAGTCTGGTGCCAGCAGCCGCGGTAATTCCAGCTCCAATAGCGTATATTAAAGTTGTTGCAGTTAAAAAGCTCGTAGTTGGATCTCAGATGCAAGTGGGCGGTCCGGCTCACGCCTGTTCACTGCCCGTTGTCTCCTGCCCTACCGGCTCTCTCCCGCGGGTGCTCTTCACTGAGCGTCCCGGGTGGCCGGGGCGTTTACTTTGAAAAAATTAGAGTGTTCAAAGCAGGCCTCAGCTGCCTGAATAATGGTGCATGGAATAGGACCTCAGTTCTATTTTGTTGGTTTTCGGAACTGGAGTTAAGGATTAACAGGGACAAACATACGCATTCGTATTGTGGCGTTAGAGGTGAAATTCTTGGATCGCCGCAAGACGAGCTACTGCGAAAGCATTTGTCAAGAATGTTTTCATTAATCAAGAACGAAAGTCAGAGGCGCGAAGACGATCAGATACCGTCGTAGTTCTGACCATAAACGATGCCGACTAGCGATCCGCAGGAGTTGCTTCGATGACTCTGCTGGCAGCTTCCGGGAAACCAAAGTGTTTAGGTTCCGGGGGAAGTATGGTTGCAAAGCTGAAACTTAAAGGAATTGACGGAAGAGATTCAGCCCTTGCTTATGAGATATGTCCGCACACCAGGCGAACAACGTCTCTGTGCCATGACCAGGCTTGTCCCCTAGTTAAATGCACTCCTGCCTTGCTCTTTACCTCTGTCTGCTATCAGTCATCCCAATGGACGCAGAAGAGATGCAGGCCAGCGGACATTGCACCTCTGTTCTATTGTGACAACCTCCCAGGTGGCGGGGAATGCTAGGCGTACCATCTCTGCAGATGAGCCGAGAAAATAAAAGGAGCAAGGAGATACCTCACTCACATGCATTTGCTACATTTCTGGCAGGACGTGATGATCCTGGAACACAGACACACTGGACTGCCTCTCTTCCGAGATACTTGAAAAACTAGTACATACAGTCTATTATATCATATCATATCATTGCCACACTCTATAGACACGAGTGGGGAAGACTCGATAGTCCTGCAAGACAACTTCCCTAAGAGAGACAACTCTGACCAAAAACAACTGCTGCCTTGCAGATAGGATGGGGACAGCCAAAGGCTAATGAGGGTATCCCTACAGAAACGACTGTTAAAATCGGATGCACTGGGCCACAGGGTTAACAAAGAAACACAGTGCAACGTATATCGCTGTAACCAGCGTACGAAGAAGAAGAAGAAGAAGAAGAATATTAATTTGTATGCCTTTTAATGGTAACTTTATTGTTAGTTTCTATTTCAAATATAAAACAGTTGTATTATTCATTTCTTATTATGAGCAAAAGGTAATTTTATTTGCTAGTTTATTTTTCTGAGTTAAATATAATTTTACTTAATTTTTATATTTGCAATTAAAAGGTAATGTGATATATTAATTGCTTATGCAAATAAAGTTACTGATTATTTTTTTTTAAATGAAGTAATAGACAATTTAGTTGTTGAACCTAAATTTTAAATTAAAAAAGATGTGATCTCTGTGGCGAAGTGGTCACGCCGTTTGCCTCGTGTTCAGATGGTCGGGGTTCGAATTCGAACATGATGTCAATTTTTTCCGTATTCCCTGGGTTCATCGCTGGAGCTACTGGAGTTCGTGCTTTGTGCGATGCTCTTGACATCTGCCGAGAGAGACTGAGCTAAATGGGGAAAACCCGAGGCAATGAAGTTGAGCCCTCGCTTAAATTTTTTTATTTAATTTCAAAGATTTTTAAAGATGCAGGATGATGTTCAATAAATAATAGTAGCAACTTCTTTTCAGTCATGTCTGACGACCTTGGAATAGCAATTCTCTACTGAATATTTGATTTTCCTTTTCCTTTCGGAGTTGTCTCTTCACTTCCCTGAGTTGCATGAGTTTATTTTCGCCCAGCTTAAGGTGACTCTTCAGGTTACATCTCCATTTAGATCAGTCTGCAGCTATGTCTTCCAAAGGTGTCAGATCCATATTCAGAGCCTTTATAAATATATTCCACAATTTACTGGTATAATAAGTAGGAACATTGGAGATGATCAGGTCAGTTAATACGAGATCATCATCATGTAGCATGTCTTTTATAGAACGTCGGTCCCATCACAGTCTGTCTGAAAAGAAACTCGTTCACTTGCCAAAACTCCAGCCTTCGCCACAGTCATACTCAGGCATTCCTGGATATCTTGGTGCCATCGTCTTCTTGATCTACCCCTTCCTCTTTTGCCTGGAACCATACCTTCCATCACCGTTCTCTCAAGATCGTTGTGTTTCTTGATGTGACCAATGTATTTGCATTTTCTAGCCAAAATGGAATTGATAAACTAGTTCTATGCTTAACTCTTGCCGAAAATCTACATTTGTTTTTTTCTCTGTCCATGGTATTCTGAGGATCTTTCTGTAACATTTTGACTCGAAGGATTCGATTCTTTGTCTAGAAGTTTTGGTAATCGTCCATGATTCAGAGCCATAAGCTGCCACATGAAAAACACAGGCTCTCAAGACTTTTACTTTTATCATTTTGTTGGTGCCCTGCCATAATTTCTTCAAGCTGTTTAGTCTCTGCATTTCCATAGCTAGCCTTCTTCTGATTTCTTTCGAGCAGTCTCCATTTTTGTCAATTCTGGAGCCCAGATAATCAAAATGTGTGACCTGATCTATTTCCTCACCACCCACTGTAAATTTATGCTGACATTATGTTTTGTCTGAGGTCATTATCTTTGTTTTATTTATGTTTTATAATTCGAGATAGAATAATGAAATTAGAGCACGTAGCTTTGTCAAATAGCTTTCCTCAGATGTCTACCTTGTGGGTATTTTCTTAGGAGCATAGAGTGGGATTAAACAGATTGGATGGCCAGAGTTCAAACGGCTAAGTTAATAAACATGGATAGGATTGCAGTGAGCAGATCTGAGAGGACACGTTGAAAGAGGCAGAATTTGTATGATGTGCCTAATGGTATACAAATAATTATTTGACATAAATCGTTACACTTACTCAACTGTGAATTTGTCTGCTCATTGTTTTCTTTATACTCAGATATTTTTCTCACCATCCCCAACACTGTAGAAATCAAACCATAAACATTGAGATTTTTTATTGGGTTTACCTTTCAATTTGTAAAAGTCTGTCTATATGAGCAGTTGTAATTTGTATTGTCTTGAGTCTGTTGACATGAATAGTTGTAAATTGTATTGTGAGTCATTCTGTATTAGCTGTTATAAGCTGAAATGTTTGAGTCTGTATTAGTCGTTATAAGATGAAATGTCTTCAGCCTGTCTGTATTAGTTATTATAAGATGAAATTTCTTGAGTCTGTCTGTATGAGTAATTGTAAGCTGCATCAGTTTAGGACAATGATAGCAAAATCAAGCATTCATCTTGGCACCAGTCTGAAAAATACAAATTAAGCACCAAATAAGAGAATGGAAAGCAACGTAATAAGTTCTCCATTCAGGAGAAGAACTTTCCTTGGTGCAATAAAGAGAAAAGTTTGGGAATTTGGCTACATGCAAGAATTATTGTTGTCCTGGCTTTTTTTTACATTTGTCTTCTTCTTCTGCGCTCATCCTGAAAAGTATGATTACAACTAGGCTGCATGGCTGTAGCCTGTTTCCAGGGCTGCCACTTGGAGGCGGAATAGGGTCTTTGTCAGATTTTGGTCACTGACCCTGATGTAAGCAGCCAGCTATGAATCGCAGCCTGCTGTACGCTCATTCACTACTGCATCTTTGAACTCTTCTTTACGTTTAAACTTGTAATTTTGGAATATAAATCTAGTTTGATCCATACATTTTTATAGACTACAACTTCCTAACTTATAAGTTGTGAAACCTTGAGACTGCGCGCTCTTTCCTATTTGTTAAAAAAATGTATCTTCAAGTGTTACATTGCTTTTTACTTGTGTGGTTTACTTTGGCCAGGTAAAACTGCAGTTTCCATTCATAGGCTAAGTGTGTTGCATTGGCTCATATAAGCCTGTGTTGTTGTGGAGTTTCTGTTGTATCACCTATCCTTCTGCCTCGTGGTCTTCCTCATGCTCCTTAACTAGATTGTCTATTATTATCGGGGTACAATGGCAATTGATGGGCTTCCATTCTAAAGAGATAATTTTCCATTATTCTGTACATTTGACACCAGTAGTAGGTCCCAAATATTATAATTTCCTATTTTCTCTCTTGGTGAGATCGGTGACTTCATTCAGGCATTTCCTCCTGACTAAGTGGCATAGGTTCAAAACCCTGATACGGCATTGGTTTTTTTTCTATCGAAAATCAAATAAAAACCTAACCTGAACACTGAATTATCAAGTTACCTTTATTCCCCAGTCTTTTACATTTTCCTAGCAGACAATAGAAATGGGAATAAACACTGACAGTTTTGATGGTCTTTAAATGTCAAAGCTGAATGTCTATCATGTTGTCATTTTCTCCACCCTGCAAGAGCTGGATAGTCTATGCTGGAGACACCAGAAGGTTAAATCACCTCGACATGATTCATGAGACGCATACTACATATTCAGTAGAATTTTTTATTTTGTTTGCGTTCGCCTTATTTTTCTATTCCCCAAAGCAGTGTGCGTTGCACTATGGTTTTTATTTTGCGCCTGTCAGCCCAGTGCATCCAACTTCAGCTTGCATTTTATGCAAGGGTCTGATTCCTCCTGCATTTTCTAAGGGTTTGCTTCCCCAGGGTAACGGCTGTTGCTGTGGTGGGGATCGAACCCAGCACCTTCAAGTTGTGAGCCGTGTCACTTAACCACTAGCCCACGCAGACCACTGAAGTAAATAATAATATCCCAAATAGTGAAGTCCAATCCAGAGCCATCATGCTTGGCATTCATGCACTTTTGCAGAATTCTGAGATGGACTGGCCACATTGCTTGAAAGCAAAAGTTAAAGGCTCCCAAAGAGGCTTCTGAATAATGAGCTGAGTACCACTGAGACATTCAAAAAAAGCAATTCAAAGACAGTCTGAGGGTGTCTCTGAAGTGCTGTCATATAGACATTACCACTTGGGAAAACCTGGCTCAATTTTGCTTAGTCTGGATAAGCAAGGCCAAAAGAATGTTGCAACCAACTATGGCCTTCTGTGTGCCGACAGCCCAGGACAGATGTGCGTTCAGAAATTCTAGAACAGAGGAAATACCAGTAGCAGCTGCAGACCATGTTTCCCCTTAATGCCATAGAACTTCCCATTTTCCCATTGGCTTGATCAGTCACAAGGGCACCCACAGACTCAAGGATGTAGTATGACACAGGGTGATGTTGGTGATCCAAAATGACAAAACGGACAACTATTAATTAATATTTCAACGCAAGTAATTTTTATCTTTAGTAATTTGGATAGAGACATTATGACAAAGAGTTGCTAAAAAATATATTAGTCCTCAGTTACCAATGTTTTTCCTAGTTTATATTTGGACATTGAATTGGCTTGGCTTGGCTTCGTTCGTTCTAAATTTCCCGCTACTACGCCCTAAAAGGGATTAAGTAGGAGAATGTAGTCCAGAGAACGGAATGCATTGTGTCGTAGTTTACAGATTGACTGCGACATTTGCACCTTTCGGTCCAACACATCCGACTTCAGCAAGAATTTTTTGAGTACCGGGTTAGCATTCCCTCTTCGATCCCTTCTCCTTAGCCAGTCTGCTCTGCTGCAGCCTGTTATCCAGGATCATCGCATGGAGGTGTAGAATGATCTGTGGCAGCTCTGTTTCGCAGGCCCTGACGCTAACAGTCAACTATGGGTCGCTGATTACTGCAGCTCTTGCGCTGCTCAGCATCTTGATCCCGGACATTGAATTAGTAGTGACAGTTGGTAAGTAACTGCCCAAACATTGTAACATCTAGTTTCAAGTTCTCTATCAAGTCTTTCATTTTGTAATGTTAGTGTTGACGCAGGAGACAATCTGATCATCAGAAGTGGTTCTCACAACCAAAGAAGTGTTTTTGACATTCTAGTGCCTTGATACTCTAACGATGGCAAGGTTCTACCCCTGGCTCGATAGACTCCAGTCTACCCAGATGTAAATGAGTACTTGATTTACAGTCATGAAATGCAAGGTGGAGATCAAGATGCTGAGCAGCGCATGAGCTGCTGTGGTCAGCGACCCATAATTGACTGCTAGCGTCAGAGCCAGCAAACTAGAGCTGCCAAGACCCTTCTACACCTCCACTCGGTGATCCTGGATAACAGGCTGCAGCAGGGCAAACTGGCTAAGGAGAAGGGATCAAAGAGGGAATGCTAACCTGGTACTCTAAAAATGCTTGCTGAAGTCGGATGTGTTGGACTGAAAGGTGCAAATATTGCAGTCAAGCTGTAAACTACGACACAACGCATTCCATTCTTTGGACTACATTATGCTTCTTAAGCCCTTTCAGGGTTTGGTAGTGGGAGATTGAGAATGAACGAAGCCAAGCCAAGCCAAATGCAAGGTGTCGAGCAAGGAAGAGAACTCGTCCCCCACAGCTCACAAAAAGCTGAGAACAAGTCTTTATCCTCAATAGCAGTGAATGCACTGTGACTATCTTTACCTTTGTTGAGATTCTGGCACAAAGCAAAATAGAACTTCAGTTGGAGAGTACCCACAAAAGGTTGTGCACCTCTGCTCAATTTTATTGTATAAAGTGTTTAATGCTTTCTTTTGTGTGAGACATAAAGTGTTTAATGCTTTCTTTCGTGTGAGACATAAAGTGTTTAATGCTTTCTTTCGTGTGAGACATAAAGTGTTTAATGGCTTTCTTTCGTGTGAGACATAGTGTTAAATGCTTTCTTTCATGTGAGACATAAAGTGTTTAATGGTTTCTTTCATGTGAGATATAAAGTGTTTAATGCTTTCTTTCATGTGAGACATAAAATGTTTAATGCTTTCTTTCGTGTGAGATATAAAGTGTTTAAACCCTTCTTTATTGTAAAATATCTGTATATAAAGTGTTTAAGCTGTCTTTCTTGTGAGACATAAGGTGATTAAACTCTTCTCTATTGTAAAATATCCTAATCTAAAGTGTTTAAGCTGTGTTTCTTGTGAGACGTAATGTGATATTGTGAGATATGTTCTTCTTCTTCATCTTAATAATCAGCCTCCCTGAGCCATGAGTTTTTGTGGATTCTTGATTAATAATGGTGGCTTACCTTCCCAGTTGGGCAAAGGTCAGACATGTGTATGGCTTCTTCCAGACCACAGAGGGAAGCATGGTGTATGTGATGGTATGCAATGTTGAATGCTGAGTTAAAACAATTCTGATGAGCAACTGGTGGGCCTTACCATCTCCTCAATCATACGGAGCCCGGATAAGAGTCCTATATCAATCATTTTTGCCATGTTTCAGATTCGCTGGTGAGCAAGAGACACATTTCTCGGGGTGCATTGCCAAGTTTGGTACACTCAGCTCTGTGCAATGCTGAGTTGGTCACCCTCATGCTGTGTTACAAAGAGTTGATTACACCTGGCGCATTGCAGTACCGAGCTGGTACCGATTAGTTTTTATTTAAGAGATTAATTGTTGAAATTTGCCGCCCCTGTGACACAAAGTATATACTTCATATGCTGTTTCTGTGAGACAAAGTATATGCTTCATATGCTGCTTCTGTGAGACAAATATGTGCATCATATTGTGTTCCTGAGTGACAAAGTATATGCTTCATACACTGTTCCTGTGAGACAAAGTAGATGTTTCATGCTGTTCCTGTGAGACAAAGTATATACTTCATATGCTGTTTCTGTGAGACAAATATGTGCATCATATTGTGTTCCTCAGTGACAAAGTATATGCTTCATACACTGTTCCTGTGAGACAAAGTAGATGTTTCATGCTGTTCCTGTGAGACAAAGTATATTTCATATGCTTTTCCTGCAAGAAAAAGTATATGCTTCATATGCTGTTCCTCTGAGAAAAAGTATATGCTTCATATGCTGTTCCCACTTTAATATACATACCTTTTATGGCTTGCTCTCTGTTTTCATTTTTCAGTTCTTTAATACAGTTCTCCAACTTATCTGGAAGATAACAGTCAGATATAATTTACTTGCCCAGTTTATTGTAACTACTTCCTGTGTGTGTTTTTGTATTCATGAATTATATGTTTACAATCTATATCTATAAGTGAGGTTGTGTGTCTGCAAAGAATAAGTATGTTGCTCCTCATGCACTTTAGCAATTTGAACTCCAGCTACATCAAATTTGGTACATGGACACCTATTGATCCTTTTCAAGCCCACGTTAGAACCACAAATTCAGGAAAAAAAATTGTTTATGATTGTTCCAAATGTTTACAAAAGCAGCATAGAGAAATATAAGAGGGCTTTCCAATTCATGACCCAGTTCAAGGTATGGCATGCATGTGAAAGACACGTGTGCAAATAGTTTTCTCAATATTCTTGAAATTGAGGGTGTAACTTGGACTTTTTAAACCAAAATTAAAACAAAAATTGCTTAATATAAAGTGTTTAAACTGTCTTTCTTTTGAGACATAAGGTGATTAAACCCTTTTTTATTGTGAGATATCTTAATATAAAGTGTTTAAGCTGTCTCTCTTATGAGACATAAGGTGATTTCATCTTTCTTTATTGTGAGATATCTTAATATAAAGTGTTTAAGCTATCTTTCTTGTGAGACTTTCTTGTGAATAAGAGAGGAAAGAGATGCTCTCCCAGACCACGTGCAATGCTGGGTACTCAATTTGCCAAACTACATATTTAGAGCATTGACTGTCATCAGCCTACCTGCAAGGCAGTAGATGGTTTAGAAGTCTGAGTTTTTTCTACTCCTCTATGAATTTCTACCTATGACAAACAAGCTTCATCTACCCAGAACAGTTTGGTTTTAGGGCACCAGAGAAAAACACCTTTCCCATTCTTCTGCTAGCCATCTTCTTCTTGTCCATCACATTTTTATTAAGCCTCCACGTGAAGACCAGTTCTCTGGATAAAGGTCGCTGTAGGGGAGAATTCTTTAAAGCTTCCAAACAGCTTTGTGTGGAGGTTCATCTCCATGGGTCTGTGCTCAGTTATCAATTGGCTAAGCATATAACAGTCTTGAAGGATAGATTCAACAGTCTTTGCTTCTTGTCTGCACAAATTTATGAGTGATGGAGTAAATTTTAGTTTGCGTAAGTGACCATTCAATCTGTTAAGTCCCATTCTTTCTCTACGCAATCAAGGCAGTGATAGTTGTCTCTCATTTTGTTGACTTTCTTTATGGCTTGGATAAGGGTCTTCTTATCTTGGAAGGTGATTATTTGTTCTATTTGTTCTCTTGCTGCTCCCTCCTTTGTTAATTTCTCTTTGTTTTCTCTCCGTCTCCTGCCAGTAAAAACAAGTTCTTTTATGGGAAGCCCAGGTGTTGGACTTTTGCTGTCAGAGGTTTTGTGTTGTGCATCACTCCCATAAATACATTTGACTTATCTTCAAATCCATTCCAACATTCAATGGCATTTAGGATTTGTGTGTGACATCAATTGTTTGTACACTTGGTGTGTATGGAACATACATTGTTTGTACACTTGGTGTGTGTAGGACATAAATTGTTTGTACACTTGGTGTGTGTGGAACATAAATTGTTTGTATGCTTTGTGTGTATGACATTAATTTTGTGTACACTTGGTGTGTGTGACATCAATTGTTTGTATGCTTGATGTGTGACATCAATTGTTTGAATGCTTGGTGTGTGTGTGACATCAATTGTTTGTATGCTTCATGTGTGTGTGACATAAATTGTTTGAATGCTTGGTGTAGTATGACATCAATTGTATGTATGCTTTGTGTAGTGCAACATCAATTGTTTGTATGCTTGGTGTAGTATGACATCAATTGTTTGTATGCTTGGTGTAGTATGACATCAATTATTTGTATGCTTGGTGTAGTATGACATCAATTGTTTGTATGCTTGGTGTAGTATGACATCAATTGTTTGTATGCTTGGTGTAGTATGACATCAATTGTTTGTATGCTTGGTGTAGTATGACATCAATTATTTGTATGCTTGGTGTAGTATGACATCAATTATTTGTATGCTTGGTGTAGTATGACATCAATTGTTTGTATGCTTTGTGTAATATGACATCAATTGTTTGTATGCTTTGTGTAGTGTGACATCAATTATTTGTGCACTTGGTACGTGTGCCATAAATTGTGTGTACTGTGGGATATACAATGTCTGTTACTTAATATTAAATTATCAATCAATCAAAGAATCAAACAATCATAACCCTTTAACTCCCTGCGGAGCAAATATCCTTAACAAATATTCAGCAAGTCTTTCTGGCATACACCATAATTTCCAGCTCCACCTGTCTTTGAGGCCATTTATAAGTCTGTCTCTACTTTTTTCAATGAGTTTTTATGTCTGCCCCTACTTCTCTTGCTTTGAGGATTCCAGAGCAGTGACTGTCTTGTAATACTGCCAAATGCTTTCCGTACCGCACCTTCTCTTCACGTCCATTCCCAGTGGCGTCTGTCCTGTTCTTTCCCTCAGATCTACATTGGTGAATTTATCATACCATTTTTCCCCTTCTATTTGATGCAGGCATCAATTGATGAAAGCTAGGACCATCTTAGAAGTACATTTCGTTGCTCCACACAAAAGGGCAGGATGTGACAATCCAGGGACACCACACACTGGACTGCCTTCCTTCGGAGATACTCGAAAGATACATTCATACCCTCCCTTTCAATATCACGATGCCTCTTCTTCTTCTTCTTCTTCTGCGTTCGTTCTCAATCTCCCGCTACCAAGTCCTGAACAGGGCTTTGCAAGTAGCAGGATGTAGTCCGGAGAACGGGATGCGTTGTGTTGCTAGTTTACAGTTTGACTGCGATATTTGCACCTTTCGGTCCGACACATCCGTCTTCGGCAGCACGATGCCTCTAAGACAACAGACCTTATATGAACTCAAACTGAGGAAGACATGGGCTTTCATCGGGGAGGCATTGGGTTGTCAAGAGTTACCAACTCAGCGCTAAAGGGATTATATCATCATTATCATCATCACCCTAGAAGAATTTGCATGACTTGTCCTTATCTGACATCGTCTACCATCGGACATAAATTTCTTTTAATTTTCTTATGGTTTAAAGTTACTACAGGATATGGTAGAAAGCCTTAGACCTAACTTGCCTTATTGCCTCTTAGGACGTGACTGGCAGATTACAGTGTTACAATTCTTTGCTCACTTGTCAGACCCTGACAACATTTGAGCAAAGATAAAGTTTCTGTGTATTATGTGCGCCATAAAGTGTTTTATATTCTGCGTATCATTTGCGACATCAGTATTTAATGCTCTGTGTATCCTCTGTGGCAAAAGGGTTTAATGTTCTGTGTATCCTGTGCGACATAGGTATTTAATGCTATGAGTATCATGCGAAATATAAAGTGTGTATTGTTCTGAGTATCACGTGAAATATAAAGTGTTTAATGATTTGTGTATTATGTGGGCATAAGATATTTAATTCTCTGTGTATCATGTAGGCATAAGATATTTACATATCTTTGTTTCATGCAGGCATAAGATATTTACTTCTCTGTGTATCATGTCAGGTCAGGTCATACCATAATCAGTGAGGTTGTTGGGGCACACATGAAGACATCCTCACAACCACATGCCACCCTTCTCTGTCAGCGACCGTTGCCTGTGCCTCTTCTGGTCGGAGATTGGTCCATTCTTTTATGTTGTCCTCCCACCTCTCTTTGGGTTGGCCTCTTCGTCGTCTGCCTTGCACCTTTCCGTGGAGGATCGTATTTGCAAGACCATTTGATCTCGATATGTGACAGTACCAAGCGAGTTTCCTTCTTTTGACAGTTGCCAAGAGGTCTTCAAAAGGCCCTATTGCTGTTGTAATTCTATCTCGTATTTCATCATTTGTAACTTGATCTTTGTACGTTACGTTTAAAAGTCTCCGGAAACACCTCCTCTCCAAGGCCTGTATCCTTTGCTGAAGGTCAGCTGTAATTGTCCATGTCTCACAAGCATAGAGAAATATATTGACAGGTCTAGTGTACGGATTAATCTTATTTTCATGCATAATGCTAACCGTTTATCTTGCCAGATTTTGTTAAGTCGTGCAAGCACCGCTATTGTCTGTGCTATTCTGGCCAACACTTCACATTTTGATCCTTCATCACTGACAATCGACCCCAGATATTTAAAACGGTCAACCACTTCGAGTTCCTGACCATTAGCTTTTATCTTGCTGTTGAAGCCCGTAGCGTTGTTGGTCATTAATTTTGTCTTTACAGCGTTTATCTCCATACCATAGTCAAGAGCTGTTTCATCCAGCCTTCTGACCCATTCCTGGAGTTCTGCTTCTGAACCCGCCAACCCGTCGATGTTGTCTGCAAAACGAAGGTTGGTAATCGTTCGGCCCCCTATCTTGACAGTACCAACGTGACCTCCAAGTGCCTCACTCATAATTCCCTCAAGGAATATATTGAAAAGAGTTGGAGAGAGTGTACAACCCTGTCTCACACCAACTGATGTGAGAAACCAGTCCCCTCGCCTTCCATTCACAAGAACTGCGCTGGACGCCTTGTCATACAGGTGTTCAATGACCTTTATAATATTTTCGTTGATTTTATACATCGTCATGGTTGCCCATAGCGCTTTATGCTATACCCTATCAAACGCCTTCTTAAAATCAACAAATACATGATACAGTTTTTGCTGCTGTTCTAGATATTTCTCACTTAGCAGCCTTAAATTAATTATCTGTTCTGTAGCACTTCTTCCCTGTCTGAACTCTGCTTGCTCCTCAGCAATGATGTTCTCTGCTTGGGGTTTCAATCTGTCGAGGATTAATCTAAGCATGACCTTGCTAGGATGGCTGATGAGGCTTATTGTTCTGTAATTTTGGCACAGCTTTAGGTTTCCAGACTTATGTAACAGTATAAGCCTTGATTTTGTCCATAAGTCCGGCCAGTTTCCTGTCGCCCATATTTTGTTGCAGATGTGTGTCAGACCTTCCATCACTACCTCCCCACCTGCCTGCAAGAGTTCTGCTGGTATATTGTCCACGCCGGCCGCCTTTCCTCTTCTCAATGTCTTTACTGCTGCAACTACCTCTTCCTTTGCTATCAGTTTGTTATCCTAAATAGTTGTTGGTGTTGGAGGGATTGTTTTCTCAGGTTCGTTCCGTCCTTCATAGTTGTATAACTCGGAACACTACTCTGTCCATCGTGCCAGTACGACATTTTCCTCAATAAGGCAGTTGCCGCTTTAATCCTGGATCATAAAGTTCCTGCCTTGTCTTGGTATTACCAGTTCTTTGACCACCTTGTATGCTCCTTTAGCATCATTTCTGTTTAATCTCTCTTCGATGTTTGTACATTGCTCACATACCCACGCTTCTTTCGCCTCTCTCATCTTTTGTTGCATCGCTTTCTTGACCTCCTTATATCTGCCGACCTCATCAGGTGGATGATTTTGGTCACCCATGGCTTCTTTTTTGTTTGGTGGCATCCCAGTATCTCTGTTGCTGTATCTGTGAGAGATGCATTAAGAGATGCTGTTACTGTGTCGGTATCCAGTCCCTCTCTGAGAGCCAACAGTGGAGCAAATCTCCCTCTTACCCTTGCTTGAAACACTTCGATGATTGTTGGGTCTTTTAGTTTTTCCAGGTCAAACTTTAGTCTAGTCACATCTTTCTTTGCGACTCCCTTCAATCGCAGACGCATAGTCATCATAACAAGATCGTGGTCACTTCCTATATCCGCTCCGGGGAAACTTGTATCATGTATGCATATTTACTTCTCTGTGTATCATGTAGGCATAAGATATTTACTTCTCTGTGTATCATGTAGGGTAGGCAATAAGATATTTACTTCTCCGTGTATCATGTAGGGTATGCAATAAGATATTTACTTCTCTGTATATCATGTAGGGTAGGCATAAGATATTTACTTCTCTGTGTATCATGTAGGGTAGGCATAAGATATTTACTTCTTTGTGTATCATGTAGGCATAAGATATTTACTTCTTAGTGTATCATATGTACCATAAAGTGTGTAACACATTATGCTTTTTATCCAAATATTTCTACAAAATACTTACCTATACCAGATTCCTCTCTATGTTGTTTCGTCATTCTCTGAATATCATTCCTCAACAATTCTGGAACACAATATGGCAGACATGACCTACTTGCACAGTTTATTATTTCTATCTTATTTGTGGGGTACTTCTTCTTCTTCTTCTTCTGCGTTCGTTCTCAATCTCCCGCTACCAAGCCCTGAACAGGACTTTGCAAGTAGCAGGATGTTGTGTAGAGAATGGAATGCGCTGTATAGCTAGTTTACAGTTTGACAGCGATATTTGCCTCCATTGGTCCGACACATCCGTCTTTGGCAGGGGTGGGGTACTATATTCATGTATTCCAAGTATTTAAAAAGACAATCAGTTCAAAGGTTTCTACCTAGTTGGATTCTAGGAGACATACTTGAAAGGAAAGCAATGACCTTCCTTGCACTCCATGCATGCCATTTACTGTTTTCAGTCAGGTATGGCAGGAATAGAAGGTGAGTAACACATCAGTTTAATGAATGAATTTATAAAAATCGTTATCTAACATTGGTGTCGCATTGTATTGCTTAGCTACGCCTATCTGGGTTCTGGGATAGTCTTAACAATGACATGATGTCCTGAATGGGCTAAAAGGGCCAAGATGCAACAGTGATTGTGCTGACGGCAGTCAGGGACTCATAGCTGGTTGCTTGCATCAGGCCCGGCAAACCATACCTGATCAAGACCCTATTCTACCTCCATGGTGTCCCTAGAAATAGGCTGCACTAGTTACTAGTATAGTCTGATCAAGGGAAAGCGACTACAGTGGGAAGACAAACCCGGTACTAAAAAAATAAAGTTGAAACTAGATGTATCGAGCTGAAAGCCAAGAAATCGCAGCTTCACTGTAACCTACGACACAACGTCCATTTCAGGACAAATGCCGAACCAAGAAGAAGTGTGCTAAAAGCTTGCATTCCCAGAGAAGCAATTTGCACGACAAGACCCCGAAAAAGCATAGAATATTTAGTTTGGCTAGTGGGATCAAGCTGCAGTGGTAAGCAACCAAAAGCTGACTGCAGACTTCAGGGTCAAGGAACCAGAGCTGCTAAGACCATTCACACCTCCCCATGGTGATCATTGATAACAGGCTGCAGCAGAGCAGACTGGCTATGGAGAAGGGATTGAAGAGGGAAGGCTCTCGGTACCCAAAAATGCCTGCGGAAGTCAGATGTGTTGGACCAAAAGATGCAAATATTGCAGTCAAGCTGTAAACTACAGCATAATGCATTCCGTTCTCCAGACAACATCCTGCTATTTGCAAAGTCCTTTTCAGGGCTTAGTAGCGGAAGTTTGAGAAAGAAACGATGAAAACGTAGAAGAAGAACTTGGGCTAATAATTACACATCAAGATTCATCATCATCATGTCCTTTGTAGAACGTCCCTTCCATCACAGTCTGTCTGAAAGAAAATCGTTCTCTTGCCAAAACTCCAGCCTCCGCCACAGTCATACCCGGATTCGATTCTTTGTCTAGAAGTTTTGGTAATCGTCCATGATTCACAGCCATAAGCTGCCACAGGAAAAACACAGGCTCTCAAGACTTTTACTTTTATCATTTTGTTGGTGCTCTGCCATAATTTCTTCAGACTGTTCAGTCTCTGCATTGCCATAGCTAGTCTTCTTCTGATTTCTTTCGAGCAGTCACCATTTTTGTCAATTCTGGAGCCCAGATATTCAAAATATGTGACCTGGTCTATTGCCTCACCACCCACTGTAAATTTATGCTGACATTGTGTTTGGTCGGTGGTCATTATCTTTGTTTTATTTATGTTTAAGAACAGGTTTTGATCTTTACTATGTTCATTAACGGCTGAAAGTAGCTGCTCTAGCCCTTCTGCACTTCTTAATAGCATCACTTTGTCATCAAGATTACTCATGAATATTAAAGTCCTATTTAAACTTTGACCTAGACACACAAGAGATAACCTGCAGTAATGATAATTAAGAAATATTAATGCATTTTCTACAGTGTCTAGAAAAGAGAAGAATTCGAGATGACTTAATACAGGTTTATAAGATTATCAGAGGAATTAATAAATAGACTATAACAAGTTTTTCAAAATACAACCACCCACAAGATAAAGAGGGCATAGCTACAAATTAACTAAAGAGAGGTCCAGATTAGATATTAGGGAATATTTATGTAGTCAGAGAGTGGTGAATGCTTGGAATGCATTGCCACAGGCGGTAGTGGAGGCAGGGACAATTAGTGCATTTAAGAATAGATTATATGTGTATAGCTTTCAGAGCAAGGTAATGTAAATGAAACTGGTTGTATACAGACTCTGCAGGGTCTTCTAAATCAGTGTAAAGACTTTTCCTGTTACATTACCACTTATTATTTAATAACATTTTAAACTACATGTTACAAGTTTATTATGAATACTTCATGTCACAGATAATTAAAATATGTGTCTTTATATCGAAATTTAGCTCAATTTGTTTAGTATTAACTAAATTTGTGTCTTAATATTGAAATTTTAGCACAATTTGTTTAGTATTAATTAAATTGTATTTTTCTTAAATCTAAATTTTAACTTAACTTCATTAAACTGGTTTAGAAGGCTCTACAGAGTATGTATACAACCAGTTCATTTCACTCCATGGATAAAGACTGTGAGCATCCAATCTATTTTTTAATGCATTAACTGACTCTGTTTCCACTACATCCTGCGGCAATGCATTACAAGAATTCACCACTGTCTGACTAAAAAAATATTTTCTAATATCTAATCTAGACCTATCTTTAAACAATTTGTAGCTGTGTCCTGTTGTTGCCGGTTGCACTTTCAAAAACTTGGTATAGTATAATTTATCCTTTCCAATTTATTAATTTATACATTTGTATTAAGTCACCTCGAATTCTTCTTTGTTCTAGACACTGAAGACTAGTTTTTTTTAGTCTTTCTTCATAATTATAATTCGCGATAATTTGTGTAGCTCTTCTATGTACCCTTTCCAGCATGTGTATATCCACTCTATTATATGGACTTCACACCTGAACACAGTACTCCAATTTAGGTCTCACTAATGATTTACATAACTTGACTTATTTCCTTGCTCTTATGTGAAAGGTTTTTTTTTATCATGCCCAGCATGGCATTAGTCTTTTTCACTCCCACCTAGACTTGCTCCCTCACCTTTCCTGAATGATCTATTATAACTCCTAGGTCTCTTTCCTTTTTATTGTCCTAATATTGTTCTCTCCCATCCTGTAATTATATTCATTATTGGATCATCCCATGCAGATGACTGTCCATTTTTCTACATTAAACTCCATCTGCCAATCCTAGACCATTTTTAAATCGTATCTAAATCCAATCTAAATAATTCTACCTCTTCCAGAGAAGAGACCCTGTCGCATAATTTTCTGTCATTCGCGAACTTTGCAATCATGGATCTGATATCAATATCCAAATCATTGATACATATAAAAAATAAAATTGGTCCCAATATCGATCTCTGGGGCACACCACTTTTTACATCACACCACTCAGAGTACTCCCTATTTATGCCCACTCTCTGCCTTCTGCCCGTCAACCAATTTTCAATCCAATTCGCAACTTCACCACCTATTCCATGTGATTTCAACTTTCGAAACAATTGTTAATGAGGTACTCTATCAAAGACCTTCGCAAAATCCAGATAGATAACATCCACCGGCTCTATACTATCTACCATTTTGGTAACGTCTTCCATGAATTCTAATAGATTGGTTAAACACAATCTGCCTTTAGTAAACCCATGCTGACTATTTTTGATTAAATTAAACTTGTCCAAGTGCAGTACTATGTTGTCCTCGATAATGGACTCTAAAATTGTGCACAGTATGCTCGTCAAACTCACTATAATTGGCTGGATCTGATTTTTTGCCCTTTTTGAACACGCGGATCACACCTGCATTTTTCCAATCCATTGGAACAATGCCCTTCTCAAAAGAGTGAGAATAAAATATCGCTAATGGTTTTGTTAACTGGTCTTGAAGTTCAAACGGTAATTCTGGATGAATACCGTCTTGACCAGGACATTTATCCACCTTCAACCTATCCAATTTTTGTAAAATCATTTCCTCGGTAATGCAGAATCATAGTTATCCTTCTGTGTGCATGTCTCGATGTAAAATATTGAATGGCTCTGGGATCCTGAGCAGTCTTCTATTGTATAGACTGTGCCAAAGTACTGTTTGCATGTCTGGATGTAAAATATTGAATGCTCTGGGATCCTAAGCAGTCTTCTATTGTATAGACTGTGCCAAAGTACTGTTTGCATGTCTCGATGTAAAATATTGAATGGCTCTGGGATCCTAAGCAGTCTTCTATTGTATAGACTGTGTCAAAGTACTGTTTGCATGTCTCGATGTAAAATATTTAATGGCTCTGGGATCCTAAGCAGTCTTCTATTGTATAGACTGTGCCAAAGTACTGTTTGCATGTCTCGATGTAAAATATTGAATGGCTCTGGGATCCTAAGCAGTCTTCTATTGTATAGACTGTGCCAAAGTACTGTTTGCATGTCTCGATGTAAAATATTGAATGGCTCTGGGATCCTAAGCAGTCTTCTATTGTATAGACTGTGCCAAAGTACTGTTTGAGTTGTTTAGTAGCATCCCTGTTCTCACTTAATCATTTTCCTGTACTATCTTTAAGTGGGTCAACTGTGTCTTTCATTCTCTGTTTATGTAGAACAATAAGAAGAAAAGCTCTTGCTATCAGTCTTGATCGTGTTTAGCAAGTTTTTTTTTTAAAGTCAAATTTTGCTGCTCTTTTAACTTTATAAGATTAGTTTTGTATGTCCAAATATTTTTTTAATGTTTCATTTGATTTTCCGGCCTCATTATATTTTTTCCAAGTTTTGTTCTTAGCTCTTCTACAACTAACCACAGATCGAGAAATCCATTTTTTCGCTTCCAACAACTTCCTACATGGAACAAATTCCTCTTTCAGGTGCTCAAGAATAGATTTCAACTTAGCCCATTTCTCTTCAACATTTCTGCCAGTGAAAATATATGTCCAGATTACGTAACTCGCTGATTCTATCATCTTTTGAACATCTGTTCTAGAGTTGTCGTATCTTAGTGGACACTTTACATCATCTTTCATGGCTACAAGATTCCAACGGACAATCTGATGGTCGATTGAGCCATCTAGTTCCCCAACGGTAACATTTGTAATCATATTTTTTCTGTAGAAAAAGACAAGTTTTAGTTCAATTTGTTTAGTATTAAATTAATTGTGTGTCTTTAGATCAAAATTTTAGCTCACTTTGTTTGGTATTAATTTGGGATCAAGATGCTGATCAGCGCATGAGCTACAGTGGTCAGCACACAAAGTTGACTGCTAGCGTCAGGGCTAACGAACCAGAGCTGCCAAAACCCTTCTACACCTCCACGCAGTGATCCTGGATAACGGGCTGCAGCAGAGCAGACTGGCTAGGAAAGGTGATCGAAGAGGGAAGGTTAACCCGGTACTCAAAAATGCCTGCGGAAGTCGGATGTGTTGGACCAAAAGGTGCAAATATCGCAGTCAAGCTGTAAACTACAGCATAACACATTCAGTTCTCCTGACAATATCCTGCTATTTGCAAAGCCCTTTTAAGGGCTTGGTAGCGAAAGATTGAGAACAAACAAAGACGAAGAAGTATTTATTTAATTATATGTCTTTAGATCAAAATTTAGCTAAATTTGTTCAGTATTCATTTAATTATGTGTCTTTTTTGTATCAGTGTTTAAGGTTTTATTTTAGTTTGTAAACTTTTTGGATTAGGTATAATGCATTTAAGAATATATTGGATGTGGATAGCTTTCAGAGTCAGGAAATGTAAATGAAACTGTTTGTATACGAACTCTGCAGAGTCTTCTAAACCAGTATAAAGATGTTAAGTTAAGTTCAGTATCAGTGTTTAAGGTTTTATATAAGTTTGCAAGGTTTTTGTATCAGATATCAAAGTTTAAGATTTTATATCATTTTGTAAGGATTTTGTTTCAGTGTTTAATGTTTTATTTATGTTTGCAAGGTTTTTGTATCAGGTATCAATGTTTAAGATTTTATATCATTTTGTAAGGTTTTTGGTATCAGTGTTTAAGATTTTATATAATTTTGTAAGATTTTTGTATCAGTGTTTAAGGTTTTATATCAGTATGTTAGGATATTTTAAAAAATATTTTGTGCTTTTGTTTTGTTTGAAAAGAATTAATTATTTTTTTAATAGAACTTCCTTGTGAAAAATTCAAGTTTTGTTTTGAATTGCCCACTAAGTCCTTCATGTTATTTCTTTGCAGTGCAAGGAATATGAATTTTTCACCATTTCAACAGTCTCTACAGTGGATGATAAATAAATTGTGCTTTATTCTATGAGTTATTTCTTCTTCTTCGGCATTAATTCTGAAAGGAATTCTGTGACATGGTGTTGCAGTTAACAGGCTGCAAATAGTGCAGTTTGTTTCCAGAGCTGCGGCTTAGAGGGTTTTGGTCAGCTCTGGTTCGCTAAACCCTGTTGCACGCAGCCAGCTCATTTACTGTGCTGCATCTTCTGTACCTGTGAGTTATTTTATAATGTTAACCTTTAAGAAAAAATTATATATTCCCTTTTAAAAATGTATAAATTCATCTTTTTGTCTTTTTTTTTTTTTGTATGATCCCAGCTGAAATTGCGGTAGCCAGTTATTTTATTTTATTAACTGGCCCTTCTGTATAGCAGTCTAACTGCTCTTCCTTCTTGGTCGCACGGCCAAGAAGTGATCAACTAGTTTGAGTGTATTTCATGGTGGCATTTAGCATGGTTCATGCGATTTTTATCTGTGCAGAAAGCGTAGTGAAAAGCTGCACTTTGATCTTAACCAAAAAGCCGGGAACTTATTTTACAGTTGACTTATGACACTTATGTGTTATAATAAACTTTTTTTGTCTAAGGTTCTTTGTTTTTTGTTTTTTTTTAACTTGGTATGGTTCGTTTTTGGGGGTTTAAAAAAAATGTTAATGTCTGAAATTTTTTATCATGGGTCTCAGAAAGCATGAACCACAGATAGGCGAGAACTCACCAATTTGGCTTGCCTGCTCATCAATTGTTTCAGACTTTCTGGTACTCTCCCACTCCAGATTTTCATTTTGCTCCTCAAGTGTTCTTACTGTGAAACAAAAAAAGTAAGATTACTAGAGCGGTAGTTGTAGGTTAACAATGATATAAGTGGCAGGACAACATCAAAAGATGAACAAAGAAAATTCTAGTAGATTACACCATCAAGGAAAGTGACAGACAACGTTGGAGGTCCATTACAGCCGATGTTCGATGTGGAGATGGATACTAAATGAAATTGAACTCCTTATCCCTAGAGCTCCCACTTCCTGGTTCCTCAACAGGTGGAGAGGAGATAAGTGTTTGCGTCTTAATTTGCCCCAAACAAAAGAAATATACATTTATAGCACCAAATTTGAGGTAGTGACATCACAGAATTGTCCACTGTTTAACAGTTGGTGGGGAGGGTGTTAAACATTCTTTGGGAATAGATGAGAATTTATTGAATCTTTCAACGTTGGTACATGATAATGAGAGTAGCATCCAGTTTCTACGACACCATGACATTATCCATGCTGTCAGATGATGTATTAACAACTATGTTATCCTAACCCTAAACCCAATCCTAACCCTAAACCAAACCTTAGCTCTAAACCAAACCCTAGCCCTAATCCTATCCCTAAACCTAACTCTAAACATAACCATAAACCTCACCATAACCCTAATCGTAATCCTAACCCTTCGCAAAACTGAATAAGACCATCTTTTATAAAATTATATCTTTATCTAGGCCTTTACTTATTTATTAAAATTAAAATTATTTCAACCTGTTCTCCACTTGACCCGAAATGGAAAGTCCCATTACGTATGATGGGAACACAGGGAACTCTGTTTGGGGTGAATTAAAACGCAAGTACCAGGAAACAAAAACACATGTTGGTAATGGCTCAGTGACCGCACCAGAACAAAAACAAAATTAGAAATACTTTGCAGGTACAAAAAATACGTCAGTTCCACTGCAGTTTGAATCTATTTCTGAGATTAATAAATAAATCATGCCCAATGTCGATCTACCTATTCTAAGGCCACATTGGGAATCTGAGTACACCTTGTCGACGAGCAGTCTCAGCCTGTTGAGTTACATGTGGATGTAAATGTTGCCTACAAAGCTCAGGAGCGAGATCCCTCTACAATTATAGCAGTTCCCACAGTAACCTTTGTTTTGGAAAATCATCCCAACGATGGCGTCACACATATTTTAGGGGACTGCACCTTCCTCCCAGCAGAAGCATTAGAGGTCATACATCGGCTGAACCATGAGGGGCTGAACCATTATTTATTTCCACATTTGATGGCTTTGGGCAGGATACCATTACCACCTGGTGTTTTACCGTTTGAGAGGTAGTCAATAGCCTTGACAAACTCTTCTTCGAGACTAGGCGGCTCATCAAGTTCCTTCATAATGGGCAGGACCTGTAACATGCACAAGGTCTCATCAGTGACCAGCATTTACCGTAAGTAAAGCTCAGAAAAGTGCTCCACCCATTTGGCCATCAAGTGGTCATGGTCCATGATTCTCACACCCGTCATAGATTTCCCATTTATACATACATACATATATTTCAGATATACATATATATATATATATATATATCATAGGCGTCTCAATCTTTGTATTTTGACACTGTCTGCTATGACTGTAAGGGCCGATCCGCGAGTGAGAATCATTGCCACAGATATTACAACCATGCTGAGTAGGCTGGTTTGCTGGAGTGTTTCTTGATGTCTTCAGTCTTTCTCTTTTTCTGCAGCCAGAAGGCCTCTACGAGCATCAGCAGCCACTATGCTCCCTCCAACACGAGAATCAGCAGCCACTATGGCCCCTCCAACTGACTGTCTCCAAACAGCTCGATCCTGATATATATGTAAAGAGAGAGAGTTACTAAACATTGTCAGGATATGCAAAAGTGTTAACATATAACTGACTGAACAATTGAAAATATGCCAAATGACTCACCCTTCTTTCCAGTACATAGATTTGCTCCCATTCTGTACTAGATTTAGTGTGCTCTTTATTGTAATATATTTACTGAAATGTATGAAACATATGTACAAAATATATGAGAACATCAGTCTACTTACAAACATGCATAATGGAGATTCATTTATGTATATACAGACCTTTTAATTGTTAGAGAATTCGAATTAAGATGAGGTGTCTTCAAATGAAAACCTTAAAAGTTGGATAGAAATTTGAAAAAAAACATGCCTTTGTATTGTAACTTGTTAATATGGTTGTTAAGGATGTCAAGAGTGTCCTGCACATGCAATGGCATGTAATGACATTGCAGACAAACAACATGACGTCATAATTGCAATAGAAAGATGACCACCCCCTTATTGACATGCACCAAAGAGGAGCACGTTCTGTTATCTGTTGGGGTGAAACCTATAGAAATCATAGGCAAATAAAAGTCAAGTACCGTGATGAATGCCTTTTATTCCAGCAAGTGGATAGGAAGACATCTGGTCAGGCAAAATATATCGATCAGACATGTTAGAGTCAAGTAAAATATACTGACCAAGACCCTCACTTTGACTTTCTAGTAGCCCTCCCTAGAAACCGGCTGTTTTCATGGCAGCTTGGCTAACTAGGATAGGTAATAACGTGATACCCATAGTGGTGATTGACACACAGATGAAGCCAAACATAGCCCAACCACCTGGAGGACCTCAGTCTACCTTCATCAGCACGCTCGGGATGTGAAGAAAGCTACTGGAACCCATCACTTAACGTCCTTTTCAGGGCGCTCAAAAGAGTAACCTTACTCATTGCAGGCATTCGAAACAACAACTCCAACAAGAGAATGAGTGGGGTAGGAAGTTCCAAACATGACGTGAGTTCTGGGACAGACTGTTCACTACCAGGTCAAGCACACCGAGTAGTGACCCTAGAGTCGGTTGCAGTAGTAAAGGAAAATTGCAGATAGACTTTGAATTAATTTGCAGCACATCTTGACATCAGTCAAGGTTCAGCACACCACATGATATGCTACAGTACCAATAAGTGTCTATAAGGTAGGTTCCATGTCAGCTGACTCCATAATTTAAACAACGACGTGTTGGTGCATGCCAGGAACTTTTGCTGCATTTGGAAGCAGAAGGTGATAGTTTCCTGGCAATAATAATTACTGGCTATCAAGCCGGGGTTCACTATCATGAGCCTGAAACGAAGAGAGCATGCAAGGAGTGGTGCCATCCCTTCTCATCGAAACCGAAGAAGTTCCGCACACAGCAATTTGCAGGGTAGGTTAGGCTGACTCTTTTGGGATGAATGAGGCGTTATTTTAGAGCACTACATACCCACGGCAACAATGTCATTAGTGTCACGTATATAGATCTTCTCAGAATCATCTTTGACCCACAATCAAGTCCAAAAGACGTGGACTTCTGAGTAAAGGTGTCCTTATGCAACATGGCAATGTTCGACCCCATACTGCCCGTGCAACTGCTATAACCATCAAGGATCTTCACTTTCGGTGTCTACCACATCCACCTTACTCACCAGACCTAGCACAAGTGATTTCCACGTTTTTGGACAACTAAAAGAGGCATTGGGCGGAAAGACTTTCAGGTCCAGTGAAGAGATCAAGCAGGCAGTGCATGAGTGGTTAGACATGCGACAAAGATTTTTTTTTCTAACGTGAATACATGCACTTCATAGGCGCTGCGGAACTTGTATTGTATGCAACGGTTTTCATTTGAAGCCCCCTCGCCTCATTCAAATTGTGAATCAAGTCAATATAAATGTTAGAATAGGAATTTGATATTAACATTTTTCAAATGAAAATGTGATGATTAGCAAGAAAGACAATTTATCAGCTTTAAACAATAAAAGACTAGAATATATACAGTTTTTCCTTGTAAAGAGCTTTTCATATCTTGTAAAGACGTCTTGATAATCGATTTTCTTTTTCTTCTTCTTCATTTGTTCTCAAACAACCGCTACAAAGCCCTGAAAAGGGCTTTGCAACTAGCAGGATGTAGTCCAGAGAACAGAATGCAATGTGTCATAGTTTACAGCTTGACTGCGATATTAGCACCTTTCGGTCCAACACATCCGACCAGCAGGCATTTTTGAGTACCGAGTTAGTCTTTCCTCTTCTACCTCATCTTACCACTTGGATGTGTAGAAGGGTCTTGGCAGCTCTGGTTCAGTGACCCCGATGCTAGCAGTCAGCTATGGGCCATTGACTGCTGCAGCTCGTGCGCTGCTCGGCGTCTTGATCCCCTGGTCATGGATGATATGAAACAGAAATCAAGAGAATAAGGCTATGTGCGGCTGTTTTTTAACTATATTTCTTAAAGTTTGTATTTTTGTCTGAAGACACTATAATTCATGATCGAAACGACATCTCAAGCTGACCTTTTCACTGAACATTCTATGGCTGATGAAGAGATTGGTGGGGTAATGGGCTGGGTTATGGGTGGGTTGAAAGGCTGATGGGATAAGGAAGAGATGTGTGGGTTGATGAGGGAGTAGATATGGAGGAAAGGTGGAGATGAGTTGAAGGTGGATGAGAAGGGTAGAATACAGGAGGGTAGAGAGTGCAATGGGAATATGAAGAAGGATGTGAGTATGGGAGGAGGTTTTTTTTAAATTAACAACTTTCATAACTTATGCTTGTCAATGCTGACCGGTGAAAGCAATGAAAGCCAGATAGTCCTGTTTACAGATGCCTTGTACGTGGTTACAGCACTAAAAAGCCAGAAAAATGCAGAACTTAATGATTTAAGAGCAGTACTCTGTCAACTATGCCAGCAGTCCGCACCAAAAAAAAAAAGATTAGTGGTACAGTTGGTTCCATCCCACTGTAACATTCAAGGCAACGAGGAGGCAGGCTGGCAAAAGAAGGTGCAAGATTACCACAACCAGATTCTAGTGTGACCTACGAAGAGTCCAAAAGGTTTATTAGGGCTAGATACATAGCCAAATGGGAAACAGAGCATACTGGCTACACAAAAAATGATGCCTATTACCAGTTCAGCAAAAGAGAACAGGTCACGGTCTTCAGACTCCGCACAGGCCACAACAGACTGAGGTACCACCTATTCAATAAACTGAAGATAGGTGGCACTGACGAATGCACCTGTTGTACAGGGAAAATGACCGCTGAACATCTGCTGCAAAATTGCCCAACATACGAGGACCAGAGAAAGCACATGTGGCCATCACCAGTGCCAACACTAGACAAGCTCTATGGCAGTGTCGACAGCCTCAGGATGACAGCTGCTTTCATCGAACAAATACAAGTTGACGTCTGATAGCATACGAAGAAGAAGAAGAAGTTAACTTATGCTTGTGATATATAAAATGAATACGTTACATTCGATGGCCCTTTGAAATTTTTCCTCATCTCGACTCTGATTCCCTGCTTTGTGCCTGTTCTTGACTGCTCTTTCAGACTTAATTGCTTCAAAAGGTTGTATAGAAGAGACGTTGCAACTGAAATTATTGCGACTGCTTCTACAAGTAGCTATAACTCCAGATATCAACTCGTTTTATCTCAACTTTGTAACCGGATCCCCGTTTGCGGCTAATCTTTAAAATGTCTTATTTATTTTATACTGGAATTCCAATGACACAATTAACTATTATCATGATATATGAGCAATGAGCAGATGCTTTAAGTTTCTCCTTTGTCCTACACCTCACCCACTCCCAAACTATCCTACCTCTCCACTCACTCTTGCATTCTGTCAGATGCTACTCGCACTAATAACTGGACTCTTCATGAACCCCACCAGTAACTGGACTCTTCATGAACCCCACTAGTAACTGGACTCTTCATGAACCCCACTAGTAACTGATGAACCCCATTAGTAACTGGACTCTTCATGAACCCCACTAGTAACTGATGAATCAGACTAGTAACTGGACTCTTCATGAACCCCACTAGTAACTAGACTCTTCATGAAACCCACTAGTAACTGGACTCTTCATGAACCCTCATTAGTAACTGATGAACCCAACTAGTAACTGATCACTCCCACTAGTAACTGGACTCATAAACCCCACTAGTAACTGGACTCTTCATGAACCCCACTAGTAACTGCTGAACCCCACTAGTAACTGATCAATCCGACTAGTAACTGGACTCATAAACCCCACTAGTAACTGGACTCTTCATGAACCTCACTAGTAACTGGACTCTGCATGAACCCCACTAGTAACTGGACTCTTCATGCACCCCACTAGTAACTGGACTCTTCATGGATCCCACTAGTAACTGGACTCATAAACCCCACTAGTAACTGGACTCATAAATCCCACTAGTAACTGGACTTATAAATCCCACTAGTAACTGGACTCTTCATAAATCCCACTAGTAACTGGACTCATCATAAATCCCACTAGTAACTGGACTCTTCATGAACCTCACTAATAACTGGACTCATAAACCCCACTAGTAACTGGACTCATAAATCCCACTAGTAACTGGACTCTTCATAAATCCCACTAGTAACTGGACTCAAAAATACTACTAGTAACTGGAATCTTCATGAACCCCACTAGTAACTGGACTCATAAACCCCACTAGTAACTGGACTCATAAATCCCACTAGTAACTGGACTCTTCATGAACCCCACTTGTAACTGGACTCATAAATCCCACTAGTAACTGGACTCTTCATGAACCCCACTAGTAACTGTACTCATAAACCACACTAGTAACTGGACTCTTCATGGATCCCACTAGTAACTGGACTCAAAAATCCCACTAGTAACTGGACTCATAAATCCCACTAGTAACTGGACTCATTAATCCGACTAGTAACTGGACTCATAAACCCCACTAGTAACTGGACTCTTCATGAACCTCACTAGTAACTGGACTCTTCATGAACCCCACTAGTAACTGGACTCTTCATGAACCCCACTAGTAACTGATGAACCCCACTAGTAACTGGACTCATAAATCCCACTAGTAACTGGACTCTTCATAAACCCCACTAGTAACTGGACTCATAAACTCCACTAGTAACTGGACTCATAAATCCCACTACTAACTGGACTTTTCATGGATCCCACTAGTAACTGGACTCATAAATCCCACTAGTAACTGGACTCTTCATAAATCCCACTTGCAACTGGACTCAAAAATACCACTAGTAACTGGAATCTTCATGAACCCCACTAGTAACTGGACTCATAAACCCCACTAGTAACTGGACTCATAAATCTCACTAGTAACTGGACTCTTCATGAATCCCACTAGTGACTGGACTCATAAATCCCACTAGTAACTGGACTCATAAATCCCACTAGTAACTGGACTTTTCATGGATCCCACTAGTAACTGGACTCATAAATCCCACTAGTAACTGGACTCTTCATAAATCCCACTAGTAACTGGACTCTTCATGAACCCCACTAGTAACTGGACTCATAAATCCCACTAGTAACTGGACTCTTCATGAACCCCACTAGCAGCTGGACTCATAAACCACACTAGTAACTGGACTCTTCATGGATCCCACTAGTAACTGGACTCATAAATCTTACTAGTAACTGGACTCATAAATCCCACTAGTAACTGGACTCATAAATCCCACTGGTAACTGGACTCATAAATCCCACTAGTAACTGGACTTTTCATGGATCCCACTAGTAACTGGACTCATAAATCCCACTAGTAACTGGACTCTTCATAAATCCCACTAGTAACTGGACTCTTCATGAACCCCACTAGTAACTGGATTCTTCATGAACCCCACTAGTAACTGGACTTTTCATGAACCCCACTAGTAACTGATGAACCCCACTAGTAACTGGACTCATAAATCCCACTAGTAACTGGACTCTTCATAAACCCCACTAGTAACTGGACTCTTCATGAACCTCACTAGTAACTGGACTCTTCGTGAACCCCACTAGTAACTGGACTCTTCATGAACCCCACTAGTAACTGATGAACCCCACTAGTAACTGGACTCATAAATCCCACTAGTAACTGGACTCTTCATAAACCCCACTAGTAACTGGACTCATAAACTCCACTAGTAACTGGACTCATAAATCCCACTACTAACTGGACTTTTCATGGATCCCACTAGTAACTGGACTCATAAATCCCACTAGTAACTGGACTCTTCATAAATCCCACTAGCAACTGGACTCAAAAATACCACTAGTAACTGGAATCTTCATGAACCCCACTAGTAACTGGACTCATAAACCCCACTAGTAACTGGACTCATAAATCTCACTAGTAACTGGACTCTTCATGAATCCCACTAGTGACTGGACTCATAAATCCCACTAGTAACTGGACTCATAAATCCCACTAGTAACTGGACTTTTCATGGATCCCACTAGTAACTGGACTCATAAATCCCACTAGTAACTGGACTCTTCATAAATCCCACTAGTAACTGGACTCTTCATGAACCCCACTAGTAACTGGACTCATAAATCCCACTAGTAACTGGACTCTTCATGAACCCCACTAGCAACTGGACTCATAAACTACACTAGTAACTGGACTCTTCATGGATCCCACTAGTAACTGGACTCATAAATCTTACTAGTAACTGGACTCATAAATCCCACTAGTAACTGGACTCATAAATCCCACTAGTAACTGGACTCATAAATCCCACTAGTAACTGGACTCATAAATCCCACTAGTAACTGGACTCATAAACCCCACTAGTAACTGGACTCATATATCCCACTAGTAACTGAACTTTTCATGAACCCCACTAGTAACTGGACTCTTCATAAACCTACTAGTAACTGGACTTTTCATGGACCCCACTAGTAACTGAACTCTTCATGAACCCCACTAGTAACTGAACTTTTCATGGACCCCACTAGTAACTGAACTCTTCATGAACCCCACTATTAACTGGACTCTTCATGAACCCCACTAGTAACTGGACTTTTCATGGACCCCACTAAAAACTGAACTCTTCATGAACCCCACTAGTAACTGAACTCTTCATGAACCCCACTAGTAACTGAACTCTTCATGAACCCCACTATTAACTGGAGTCTTCATGAACCCCACTATTAACTGGAGTCTTGATGAACCCCACTATTAACTGGAGTCTTCGTGAACCCCACTAGTAACTGATGAACCCCACTAGTAACTGATGAACCCCACTATTAACTGGATTCTTTATGAACCCTACTAGTACCTGCAGTCTTTATGAACCCTACTAGTAACTGGAGTCATTATGAACCCTACTAGTACCTGGAGTCTTCGTGAACCCCACTAGTAACTGATGAACCCCACTATTAACTGGACTCTTCATGAACCCTACCAGTAACTGGATTCTTTATGAACCCTACTAGTAACTGGATTCTTTATGAACCCCACTAGTGGCTAGACTCTTCATGAACCCCCCTAGTAACTGGATTTTTCATGAGCCCCATTAGTATATGGACTCTTTATTAACCCCACTAGTATATGGACTCTTCATGAACTCCACTAGTAACTGAACTCTTCATGAACCCCACTAGTAACTGAACTCTTCGTGAACCCTACTAGTAACTGATGAGCCCCACTAGTAACTGGACTCTTCATGGACCCCACTAGTAGCCTAACTGAACTCTTCATGAACCCCACTAGGACTACACAGATGATCTGGTACTTGTCTTTTGTCTCACAACCATAGCCAAATACAAGAGAAACTTGATAGGGTGAAAGAACAATCAGCCAAGCTGAATATCAACATGAAGAAAACCAGGCTCCTTAAACTCAACACTTTCAGCAAAGAACTAATCATGCTGAATAGAGAGCCGTAGGAAGAAGTAGATACCTTTACCTATTTGGTCAGCACAATAGACACGCCAGAAGGTACAAATGCAGATATGAGGATCAGAATTGAATAGGCACGAGGGGCATTCCTGACACTAAACAACATATGCAGATCCAGAGAAATCAAGATTCGCGCCAAAGTTAGGCCTTTGATTGACTTATTTATTCTCATAGTTACGGAACTATTTCGTTTTAGAGTTGTCTGCCGGTCTTTTCGTGTTTGACAAAGACAAGAATAGCACCACTGCCCTACAGAGAGCATGTCGTGAGAAGCGACTCACTGCGTGACATGGCATAACACCAGCCATGGTTAGATGGTTTATTAAGAGCAGCAAATACTACGCCTAACACTTATAACATGCTGCAGGTCTACTTTGTTCTAATGTTTGAGTATATGATGAACTCCCACAACCCTTCAAGAAACTGGTTATATACGACAGACTGCAGTCTTCTAAACCAGTAAAAAGACGTTACGTTAAGATAGCTACACAAACTTGTGAGTTTTTACTTCAAATATGCGACTGCAACGACACAAGAACAAAAAAATGAACTTACATGTTATTTTTCTATTTAATCCTATGTTAATTTATGAAAATTATTATATGAAAATAAATTTCAAAGTAAAATCATGCACAATAAAGGCTTTGCCATTGAAGAACTATTATTCACATTCTGACGCAATACTGCTACATGCAAGTAGAGTAACTAATCGTTACTCCGTGCTAATGCTGGAATCAAAATTAACCTTTAATGGTGGCGATAATAATAATAACAACAATGATAATGAACCATGTCTACGCCTTGTCTACGTACCAAGCCTAACAACTGCCTATATTTCGTCTACTTACTTAGTATTTATCAATCTCTGTTAAAAATGTACAAGTGGATCAACCACTACCTCAAACAAAGAACGGCCAGAGTCCAAGTACAAGGGCAGATGAGCAAAAAGGTGACACTCGAGCAGGGAGTACCCCAAGGGGGAGTACTGTCACCCACACTTTTCCTGGTATATATAAACGACATTACAGGGAATATACCAAGAAGAGCCCATAGCTCAATGTTTGCAGACGATCTGACTATGTGGACCTCTGAAAAGAATCTCACCATAGCAAGAAATCGGATGCAGCAGGCCCTAACATCGCTGGAAGAGTGGGCGAACTCATGGCTGGTCAAAATAAACGAGGAGAAAACCACATGCACAATATTCTCGCTTTCAATCAAACCCCAAAATACCAAATTAAGTTTAAATGGCAAATTCCTGCAGCCAAACGACAACCCAAACTATCTGATAGTCACATTTGATCGGCGCATGACATGGAAAAGTCAGATCGAGAGAAACCGAATGAGAGCCAGAGAAAGAATGGCAATCATGAGGAAGCTTGCTGGCACAAGCTGGGGAGCAGACGAAAGCATACTAAAGAAACTGTACACTGGAAGAGTGAGACCAGTTCTCGAGTATGGCATTGCGGCATGGACAACAGCAGCAAAGGCGAACTTCGATAAAGTTAACAAACTTCAAAACCAAGCCATGAGAGTTATAACAGGAGGCATGAAGTCAACGCCAATTGTAGAACTTAAAAAGATTACAAAACTGCAATCCATGACCGATAGAAGAGACTGCAGAGCCCAGCTGCAGTCAGAGAAACTCCGAAGACTGACTGACCATCCAATGCACCAAAGACTAAACAATTTGGGAAATGGGAAACTAAAGCGGAGAAACTTTGCAGAAATAGCCAAAGCAAAGATGCACGAAGATCCCATAAACGCACTAACAACACCAAAACCCATCACTACTGTACGAAAACCTACCTGGAGGCAGGATATATTTCCAGAGGTGGTAGAAAATATACCAGGTATTCGAAACAAAAACTGCCAGACTGAAAAAGAAAGGAGAGATACTACCCTAAGCTTTATATCGAAAAGCTACCCAAGCATGGACTGGACCCATGCATACACCGACGGTTCTGTAACAAACACTACACAGAACGGAGGGGCAGGAGCATTCCTGAACCTACCAAATGGCAGAAAAATAACACTGTCATTCGCTACTGGTAAGTACACAAGCAACTTCAGAGCGGAGGCAGAGGCACTGAGGGCGGCAGTAGAAGAAATGGTGACACACAAAGAAAATGAAAGCCATATAGTCCTGCTTACAGATGCTCTCGCCGTAGTCACAGCGCTAAAAAGCCAGAAAAACACTGAGCTTAATGACTTAAGAGCAGCACTCTGCCAACTGTGCCAGCAGTCCGCACCAAAAAGGGTAGTGGTACAGTGGGTCCCATCACACTGCAGCATCAAAGGCAACGAGGAGGCAGACAGACTGGCAAAAGAAGGTGCAAGACTACCACAAACAGATACTAGTATGACGTACGAAGAGTCAAAACGGCTTTTCAAAGCCAGATACATGACCAAATGGGAAACCGAACATACTGGTTACACCAAAAATGATGCCTATTCCCAGTTGAACAGAAGAGAGCAGGTCGTTGTCTTCAGACTTCGCACTGGCCACAATAGACTGAGGTACCACCTATTTAACAAATTAAAGATAGGTGGTACCGACGAATGCCCGTGCGGTACCGGTAAAATGACCGCTGAACATCTGCTGCAGAACTGCCCGACATACGAGGATCAGAGAGAGCAGATGTGGCCATCACCAGTGGAACTGCAAGACAAGCTCTATGGCAGTGTCGACAGCCTCAGGATGACCGCCGCTTTTTCGAAAAAATAATGGTTACTGTCTGACTGCGTACGATGAAGAAGAAGAAGAAGAAGAAGAAGAAGAAGAAGAAGAAGAAGAAGAAGAAGAAGACAATCTCTGTTACACTACTCCTTCGAACATCACTAAATAAATTATTGTGTTATTTATTACCTGTAACAAATTAAAGAAATATAGGCCTAATATCCCAGACCTATGTGCATCTACAGCTACAAATGGCCCTTTCTGCAACAAATGTTAGATAGCCAGACAACACAATGTGCAAAACGGGAAAACAAAACCAAAAAAGCATTACATAGAAACCGAAACTAAAATCATTTCCTAGAATAGCTAATATTCCATCCCGTGTCTTGGTATCGCGGGCTCGCTGTCTGATATCTCAGAAACAACTATTTGACTGCATGTAGCACAGCGTGTAAGATAGACGATGTGATAATTGTGCACTACTATCTCTGACAAACAATTGTTTGGTATACACATAGGCCATTTGTGAGAATACTGTCTGGTTGATCAATGCGCTACCGGAACATGAATGGAAAACAATTATTTATAATAGAAGCATTGTCTGACTGCCAGGCACGTCGTGTGAAACGATCAATGAGGGTTTCTTCTTCTTTTTCTTCTTCGTTCGTTCTCAATCTCCCACTACCAATCCCTGAAAAGGGCTTTGCAAGTGACAGGATCGTGACCTGGAACGGAATGAGTTGTGTCGTAGTTTACAGCTTGGCTGCGATATTTGCACCTTTCCATCCAAAATTCAGCAGGCATTTCTGAGTACCGGGTTAGCCTTCAATCCTCGATCCCTTCTCCTTAGCCAGTCTACTCTGTTGCAGCCTGTTATCCATGTTCATGGTTGTATACCTCAGTATTACAGTTCGGGAAAAGATCTCGGCGCCGGCCACTACTTCGGTACAAGGATGTATGCAAGCGGGATATGAATGACGCAGGCATCGATTTGGAATCATGGGAATATGACGCCATGGATCGTGTTACATTGAGGGGCAGGATTAAGCATGGAATAGAAACAAAGGAGATACTGATTGCTGATAGGCTAAAGACTCAGAGTTTGAGAAGACACGCCACTCCACGCGATGCCGCAAACGGTCCTGATTTTTCTTGCACACACTGTGGAAGATGCTTCTCTGCCCAGATTGGTCTTACGAGTCACATTTGTTACCGTCATGGACTGTAGTTGTATACCTTTTCAAAGCTCAATTACTATCGTCTGACAAGACGGAGAGATCTAATGATAATGATGGGTTGTAGACAGAATCTACAGTCTTCTAAACCAGTATAAAGAAGTTAAGTTAAGTTAAATTTATCACCGCTTGGGTGTGTAGGAGCATGGCATCTGGTTGTTGTATACCGTAACCAAAGAAATGTAGATGGGTATTCAGTTTATTTCAGGGCAGGATTCTGTGAAAGGGTCATTCTCTACAGTGGTTTGTTGTGTTTTGTTCCGTTAATTTGATTTATTTCCATGTGTGGATCATGTATAGATTGATTATAAACCATGGCACAAAATGAGTGCTGATGAGTTTGTAATTTAGTTAGCCTATACATGTGACGTTTCATGTGTATTATGTATACCCCCCCCCCCTCCCAGTGAGTCCGACAGCATCTATGTAGAAGGGTCTTGGCAGTTTTGGCTCGCTGACCCAGACGCTAGCAGTCAGCAATGGGTCGTTGACCACTGGGCGTGGGGAACGGGGTTTGACATGTGGCTGGCTACCTCATCCTGCTATTGTGGAAGCCATTCGTGCTGAGTTAATGTATCTCTTAATGATTTATCTTTGGCACGGTTTACAGTGGTTCTTGTTACATTCCGAGAAGTACTTGAGAAGGTGATACGGGTTCTCCTGACTGTAGTGCAATGCGAGGAGCCTCAGTAATCTCATCATTATGACGATAATAGTGGTAATCACCGTCACGTTGGGTGTGGTTGGGGGAGAGGGGGGGGGGGGCCTTCAGTCAATTAAAGACCATCGCCCCTCTCAGTGCATACGCCACTGACAACCTCTCGCCATCATGCACGATCCTGGGCTGCTCTTTCTGCCTCTCTCCATGTGTAATCATTTAATCTTCGTTCATTATCACATTCCCTTTACCATGTATTATTTGGTCTACCTCTCTTTCTCTTCCCTTGAGGATTCAATGTATGATCCTGTTTTGCTATATTGATCGGCGCATTTCGCAGTAGCGTATGTCCTATCCAGCCCTATTTTCTTCGCTTAATGTGTTGTTCTTGGGGCTATTGTTGGCTTCTTTTCCTTGGGTCTTCATTCCTCGCCATGGCTTGCCAAAGTATGTCCATTATCCTTTGTAGACGACACCTGTTAAAGACGGACTTGAGTCTGAGTGGTATGGCCTTGGTCGTTCCCCACGGTTCGACTCCATACAGCATCCCCGACTTGACATCACAATATTCTAACTTTGTTGCAAATCTTGATTTCCGTGGATCTCCATATGTTGTTCAGATCGGAGCGGGAGGGGTAGGGGGCGAGGGCTTAGAGAGAGAGAGAGAGAGAGAGAGAGAGAGAGAGATGGGGGTCTTTATCAATCATTTTTAACCTGACCCTTACGCTTGTCTTCCATCCCTTCATATAAACATGGTACTTACTTACTTTCTGTATCCAAGCACCACGTTATATATCTTGCATCCAGTATTCAGCGATATGGATTGCCTTGTCGTTTGCCTCCAGCATGTCGCGCCTATTGCGTGTTTTCTGGAGGTTTTGGTGATCTGGGTCCTGTATTGCGCCGCAATCACACGTGTTATCATCTGTATATCCTCATCACTTCATATTCCTCTTGCACCGTGATACACCAGTTCGTAGTCTGTTCAGCGACTTCCATATTGTGTATGGTAGATGATGTCCAGGAGCAGGTACCTCCCGAAGTTCCATCTCTGGGGCCTGCACCAACTCGTGCCCGGTCTCGATACGGCGACTTTCAGAATTTGTATGTTTGGGGTTTGTTGTTTTTAGAAAGCTATATCTGGATTTGAGTCTTGTATTTTGTACCTGATACAAATGGTAAGACTCACGAAAAAAAGATAACTGCGTCACATCGACACAGAGATCCCCATAGTGTAGAGCCTCTCTTTGCACACCAGCCAAGAGGACCTCGGTTCGCCTTCTGAAGAATGTCTCACATTGTGAGAAAAGCCACTATAACCCGTCACCAAAACAGCTTAAGTTGTCTTTTGTGTGCCAAATGTGTGTGTTTCGATGGTTGTTGTAAATCTGTTGTGTTTTTTTTGGTGTGTTTTTTTGTTTTTTTAGAGTAGTTTTATTTTTCTCAAGATGCTGAGCTGCAGCGAACCATTGCTGACTACCAGCGTCAGGGTCAGCGAGGCAGAACTGCCGTGATCCTGGATAACATGCTGTAACAGAGCAGGCTGGCTAAGGAGAAGGGATCAAAGAGGGAAGGCTAATCCGGTACTCAAAAATGGCTGCTGAAGTCGGATGTGTCGGACCTAGAGTTGCAAATATCGCAGTCAAGCTGTAATCTACGACACAAAGCCTGCCGTTCTCTGGACAACATTCTGCTACTTGCAAAGCCCTTTTCGGGGTTTGGTAGCGGGAGATTGAGAACGAACGAAAAAGACAATGTGTTGTTGTAATGGCAGTGAGACGTGGACCACTTACACTATCCAGAAGTGGCGGCTCTACATGAGGTGCAGAAAGCGTGTATTGAGGACTGAGGGGCAAAAGAGGTGGCAAGAGAGGGTGGCTGGAGAGGGTGGCAAAAGGGTGGCAAGAGGGTGTGGCAAGAGAGGGTGACAAGAGAGGGTGACAAGAGGGTGTGGCAAGAGGGTGGTAAGAGGGTGGTAAGAGGGTGGTAAGAGAGGGTGTAGTAAGAGGGTGGTAAGAGGGTGGTAAGAGAGGGTGTGGTAAGAGAGGGTGGTAAGAGGGTGGTAAGAGAGGGTGTGGTAAGAGAGGGTGTGGTAAGAGAGGGTGGTAAGAGGGTGGTAAGAGAGGGTGTAGTAAGAGAGGGTGGTAAGAGGGTGGTAAGAGAGGGTGTGGTAAGAGAGGGTGTGGTAAGAGAGGGTGCTAAGAGGGTGGTAAGAGAGGGTGTGGTAAGAGAGGGTGTGGTAAGAGGGTGGTAAGAGAGGGTGTGGTAAGAGAGGGTGTGGTAAGAGAGGGTGTGGTAAGAGAGGGTGTGGTAAGAGGGTGGTAAGAGGGTGGTAAGAGAGGGTGGTAAGAGAGGGTGTGGTAAGAGAGGGTGTGGTAAGAGGGTGGTAAGAGGGTGGTAAGAGAGGGTGGTAAGAGAGGGTGTGGTAAGAGAGGGTGTGGTAAGAAGGTGGTAAGAGGGTGGTAAGAGAGGGTGTGGTAAGAGAGGGTGTGGTAAGAGAGGGTGTGGTAAGAGAGGGTGTGGTAAGAGAGGGTGTGGTAAGAGAGGGTGGTAAGAGAGGGGGGCAAGAGGGTGGTAAGAGGGTGGTAAGATGGTGGTAAGAGGGTGGTAAGAGAAGGTGGCTGTAGAGGGTGACAAGAGGGTGTGGCAAGAAAGGGGGCCAAGAGGGTGACAAGAGGGTGTGGCAAGAGAGGGGCCCAAGAGGGTGTGGCAAGAGGGTGACAAGAGGGTGTGGCAAGAGGGAGTGGCAAGAGAGAGTGGCAGGAGAGGTGACTAGAGGGTGTGGCAAGAGAGGTGGCTGGAGAGGTGACTAGAGGGTGTGGCAAGAGAGGTGGCGGGAGAGGGTGGTAAGAAACGGTGGCAAGAGGGGGCAAGAGAGGTGTGGCAAGAGAGAGTGGCAAGAGAGGGTGGTAAGAGGTGGCAAGAGGGGGTGGCAAGAGAGAGTGGCTAGAGAGAGTGGCATGAATACCATAGGGAAGATGAAAGGCTGCCATAGGATATCTCCTACGTAAATTGGACGACGATAAGGAGAGTAGTATCCAGTTTCTACATCAGCATGACATTATCCATGCTGTCAGACGAGGCAATAACAACCATGGCCTACATGTAGACAGGACAGATGTAGATTTAGGCAAGGCACTTGGCTACAAGGCTCGCCCATGGCCTCCAGGCAGATCATTCTGTTTGTATACTGTCAAGCATCCATTTTTGCAACTTAATATAACCATCTTTTCTACCCATCTATATTTATCTTAAGTTTTTACTTTTTTTGTTTTCTTTGATTGAAGCAGATCAAGACGCTGAGTAGCGCATTAGCTGCAGCAGTCAGGGACCCATAGCTGACTGCTAGCGTCAAGGCCAGCGAACCAGAGCTGCCAAGACCCTTCTACACCTCCACGCGGCGATCCTGGATAATAGGCTGCAACAGAGCAGACTTGTTATTGTAGAAAGGATAGAAGAGGGAAGGCAACCCGATACTCAAAAATGTATGATGTATCGGACCAAATGATGCAAATATCGCAGTCAATCTGTAAACTACGACATAATGCATTCCGCTTTCTGGACTACATTCTGCTAGTTGCAAAGGTCTTTTCAGGGCTTGGTAGAGGGAGATTGAGAACGAACTCAATAAGAAAAAGAAGAAATATCCTTCTGTTCCTTTTCTATGGCCCTACATTCTTTTAGAAAATTGGTCGCAAAACTGAATATAACATTCTTGTCTACACATCTATCTTTATATCATTTTTTTTTTACTTATTTATTTAAAATAAAATTATATCGACCTGCCCTCCCCGTAATCCGAAATGGAATGTCCCGCTACATTCATCCGGATGGGTAGGCCAAGGTCTTTTGTAATAATTTATGTAAAAAATGATTGCAGAAGGCCTTGTGTAGGCCCATGGGTAGGCCATGCATCAACTGTCAAATACGTATGATGGAAACCCAGGGAACTATGAGGTGATTTAAGGGACAAATACCTGCTCCTGGATGTAAGAAGAACCACTGTAACATGCCACCAAAGGAACATCGTCAAGAGTTAAATTAACTCAGCATGAGTGACATCCACAATGACAAGATGAGATAACGTGTCACGTGTAAAACCCTTGCAGGGTCTGGTTAGACAAAACATACTGATCAGACTTAGTCAGAGGTAGGTGCCGTGAACATACTGATCAGACTTAGGGACAGGTGCCGTGAACATACTGACCAGACTTAGGGACAGGTGCCGTGAACATACTGATCAGACTTAGTCAGAGGTAGGTGCCGTGAACATACTGATCAGACTTAGTCAGGGACAGGTGCCGTGAACATACTGATCAGACTTAGTCGGGGACAGGTGCCGTGAACATACTGATCAGACTTAGTCGGGGACAGGTGCCGTGAACATACTGATCAGACTTAGTCGGGGACAGGTGCCGTGAACATACTGACCAGACTTAGGGACAGGTGCCGTGAACATACTGATCAGACTTAGTCAGAGGTAGGTGCCGTGAACATACTGATCAGACTTAGTCGGGGACAGGTGCCGTGAACATACTGATCAGACTTAGGGCCAGGTCGCGTGAACATACTGATCAGACTTAGTCAGAGGTAGGTGCCGTGAACATACTGATCAGACTTAGGGACAGGTGCCGTGAACATACTGACCAGACTTAGGGACAGGTGCCGTGAACATACTGATCAGACTTAGTCAGAGGTAGGTGCCGTGAACATACTGACCAGACTTAGGGACAGGTGCCGTGAACATACTGATCAGACTTAGTCAGAGGTATGTGCCGTGAACATACTGACCAGACTTAGTCGGGGATAGGTGCCGTGAACATACTGATCAGACTTAGGGCCAGGTCGCGTGAACATACTGATCAGACTTAGTCAGAGGTAGGTGCCGTGAACATACTGATCAGACTTAGGGACAGGTGCCGTGAACATACTGACCAGACTTAGGGACAGGTGCCGTGAACATACTGATCAGACTTAGTCAGAGGTAGGTGCCGTGAACATACTGATCAGACTTAGTCAGGGACAGGTGCCGTGAACATACTGATCAGACTTAGTCGGGGACAGGTGCCGTGAACATACTGATCAGACTTAGTCGGGGACAGGTGCCGTGAACATACTGATCAGACTTAGTCGGGGACAGGTGCCGTGAACATACTCACCAGACTTAGGGACAGGTGCCGTGAACATACTGATCAGACTTAGTCAGAGGTAGGTGCCGTGAACATACTGACAAGACTTAGGGACAGGTGCCGTGAACATACTGACCAGACTTAGGGACAGGTGCCGTGAACATACTGATCAGACTTAGTCAGAGGTAGGTGCCGTGAACATACTGATCAGACTTAGGGACAGGTGCCGTGAACATAATGACCAGACTTAGGGGCAGGTGCCGTGAACATACTGATCAGACTTAGTCAGGGCCAGGTGCCGTGAACATACTGATCAGACTTAGTCAGAGGTAGGTGCCGTGAACATACTGATCAGACTTAGTCGGGGACAGGTGCCGTGAACATACTGATCAGACTTAGTCGGGGAAAGGTGCCGTGAACATACTGATCAGACTTAGTCGGGGACAGGTGCCGTGAACATACTGATCAGACTTAGTCGGGGACAGGTGCCGTGAACATACTGATCAGACTTAGTCGGGGACAGGTGCCGTGAACATACTCACCAGACTTAGGGACAGGTGCCGTGAACATACTGATCAGACTTAGTCGGGGACAGGTGCCGTGAACATACTGATCAGACTTAGGGCCAGGTCGCGTGAACATACTGATCAGACTTAGTCAGAGGTAGGTGCCGTGAACATACTGATCAGACTTAGGGCCAGGTCGCGTGAACGTACTGATCAGACTTAGTCAGGGCAATTTGCCGTGAACATACTGATCAGACTTAGTCAGAGCCAGGTGCCGTGAACATACTGATCAGACTTAGTCGGGGCCAGGTGCCGTGAACACACTGACCAGACTTGTCACGGCACAACATCAAGGCATGTCAGTCCTCTTATATGACTAGCCTGGTAGTGTGACACCACTGATATTAATTAAATGCATTCTTTTCAAGTCCTGGTAACGCATTAACCAAACATTTAATACTGATACATATAACCGTGTACTGAACTGTTATTTGTCAGAATTATCAGCGTAAATTTTTCATATCCCGCGGTGTTATCTGCACTGCATACACATAACATCAAATCGTTGAGTCATTACATTCAACCATTTCAAAAGAAACTGGCTGTACAGAGTAGTGGTAGCTATTCATGGAAATGATTTTACTTTTGGTTTCGCTGTACTACGTTTTTCGGTTTCGGTTTCACATTGCGGACTGGGCTGTATCTTAGGTTAAAGACAGAAATTGATACATGTCACTGACGATGAGTTGAGATGCACATAGAGGATGGAATATTATATTTCTTTTACTTGTTACAGGTAATATAACAGACAATCATTTATTTAGTGATGTTTTAAGGAGTAGTGCGACAATGATTGATACATTGAATTGATTATGTAGGTTAATGAAATTAAATAAAGCAGTTTTGATTGTTAGTAAGTAGGCAAGGCGTAGGCATTGTTCATTGTATTATCATTAATAATATTTAAATATTGTCATCATTTAAAGTTAATTTTGAGTCCAGTAAAAACATGGGGAGTCACGATTAGTTACTCTACTTGCATGAATCGTGTGTGAGAACGTGCGTGATTTGAAAGTGGTACTTCATTCAGTGTTGTTCGGTTGCCAGAAACATGATACACATTCCTGCGCATTCCTTTTGTCACGTTATGTTGAGTTGAATCGACATCACTGCATTCCTAGGAAACTTGAAGTTCTCATTTTCTCTTAGTGAAAAGTTTGGATTATGGTTTAAGTAGCTTGTTGGGAAGGAAGACTAACTAGTAACGTCTAGTCAGGCAAATATTGATCAGACATGTTAGTCAGGGTCAGGCAAAATATTGATCAGACAAGTTAGTCAGGGTAAGGCAAAATATTGATCAGACAAGTTAGTCAGGGTCAGGCAAAATATTGATCAGACATGTTAGTCAGGGTCAGGCAAAATATTGATCAGACATGTTAGTCAGGGTCAGGCAAAATATTGATCAGACATGTTAGTCAGGGTCAGGCAAAATATTGATCAGACATGTTAGTCAGGGTCAGACAAAATATTGATCAGACATGTTAGTCAGGATCAGGCAAAATATTGATCAGACATGTTAGTCAGGGTCAGGCAAAATATTGATCAGACATGTTAGTCAGGGTCAGGCAAAATATTGATCCAACATGTTAGTCAGGGTCAGGCAAAATATTGATCAGACATGTTAGTCAGGATCAGGCAAAATATTGATCAGACAAGTTAGTCAGGGTCAGGCAAAATATTGATCAGACATGTTAGTCAGGGTCAGGCAAAATATTGATCCAACATGTTAGTCAGGGTCAGGCAAAATATTGATCAGACATGTTAGTCAGGGTCAGGCATAATATTGATCAGACATGTTAGTCAGGGTCAGGCAAAATATTGATCAGACATGTTAGTCAGGGTCAGGCAAAATATTGATCAGAAATGTAAGTCAGGATCAGGCAAAGTATTCTGGCCAAGACCCTCATCTCGACTTCCCAATAATCCTCCCTGGAAACGGGCTGTTTTAATAGCAGCCTGGCTAAGGAGGTGATCCCAATAGTAGTGAGCGACACACAAATGAAGCCAAGCATAGCACAGCCACCTGGGAGACCACTTCCTACCTTCATCAGCACGATCGGGATGTGAGTAAAGCTACAACAACAGGCCCCTAAACGTCCTTTTCAGGGCGCACAAAAAGAGTAATCCTACTCATTGTGGGCTTTGAACAACAACAACAACAACAAAAGTGTGTAGTGACCCTATTATGTTTCACTCAGTAAGGGCGCCCCTGGTACACTCGGCTGTTATATGTTAGGTAAATGTTAGGAATTAATTGTTCTTCTTCTGCGTTCGGGTTTTCTGATCATGCTAAATCTTCAGTCCTATCGTCAAGATGAAGTCCACAGTCCCTGTCCAGGTTCTTCTAAATGAAATAGGACAGCATGTTGTAGCAAAGTATATGTTTAATCATTGTGTTAGTGTTAGAAATTTAAACTAGTAAGGCCTATGAAGTATGAGACTAAAGATAGGCCTATAATAAGGTGCTATAGAGGATGTAGTCAATGGGGAGAATTGGGGTCAGGGAAGTGTGAAATAAGTAGTCGAAAAGCAATCACTAAAATGATGAAGCAAAAGCAAGAAGTGGAAAAACAACAAAATTACAAATGAAAATGTTTTTATGCAAATGTGAGAAGCATAGTAAATAAAAGAAAAATTGGAACTGTGTGTAGAAGAAGAAAAACCAGATATAATAGGGTTGACAGAATCATGGACATATGAGGACATTGCAGATAGTGAACTTGGAATAGAGGGATATACAATGTTAAGGAAAGATAGGTTAGTTGGAGACAAGACTAAGAGAGGTTGCGTTTTATTATACTGTATAAATTCTGTTAATATAACGATCAAAGATTATTTTTCATGTGGTAACAAAAATGAAAGTGTATGGGGAGAAATAGAAAGTGAGTGTGAAAAAACAGTGATTGGAGTGTGCTATAGATGTCCATCAAGCCAAAAAGATGAAGATGAGGAGCTGATTAGTAGCATAGCAAAGGCAAGTGAAGGGAAATTATTATTAATGAGGGATTTCAACTTTCCAGAAATAAAATGGGATATGGCAGAAGCACTTGTAGAGTCAAAACCTTTTGTTAAGTGCATAACTGACAATTTTTAAATTCAACACGTAGAAGCATTCACCAGAGACAAAAACACACTGGATCTAGTTTTTACTACAGAGGAAAATATGATTGAAAATGTTACCGTTGGGGAACTGTTTGGCTCAAGTGACAATCAAATCATCCGTTGGGATCTTATTGCAGGGAAAGAAGTAAACATAAACACGCGAACATACGACTACTCTAAAGCAGATGTTAAGAGGATGAAAGAGGCAGCGAACTACATAATCTGGAAAGATATTGTTAAAGGAACAGATGTTGAACAGGAGTGGGAGAGTTTTAAAACAGTTCTAGAAATGCACAAAGAGGAATGTGTTCCATGTAGGGAAGTAAGCCCCAAGCGTAAAAAGTGGATAACTAGATTTGTAGTTCAATGTAGAAGAGCTAAAAATAAAACATGGAAAAAATATATAGAGGCAGGTAAATCAAAAGAAACATATGTAAAATATTTGGACAAGCAGATCATATCTCAGAAAGCGAATAAAACAGCAAAAATAGACTTTGAAAAATAGACTTTGTAGCTGGTTGATTTGGTCTGGACTGTTATTCTCTCCTATTTATTTTGCCAATTGTATTTTATATTTACTGCGAATTATAGTTTTAGCCTCCTTATATGTCACTTTATATGTGTATTGTTCCATATTGCGTCTGCTCTCTCGTTTCCCATAATTGCACAATGAGAGGGAAACCACTGAAGTGTGATCTTTGGCATCTTTTGTATGACATTTAACTCTGTTCTGATTTGATGTCTTATGTTCTCATTTGATGTGCTCTTTACTGATTCTAGCAGTGATCTTCAGTTCATGAAGATGACTATCCTGGCATGTGAGTGAGCTCCTTTGTTGGTGATGATTTTCTGTGCATGGAGAAGTGCAATAATTGTATTTGTTTACATTGACTACAGGTGTAACCCACCACCTCTATACACTTTGGGTTGTCTTCTTATTTTCCCAGTGCAGTAGCCTAGTTGTATTGGCTTTTATACCTGTTTCACTTTTCTTGATATTATTTTTCGGTCTACCATCTCTTATCCCTCGTGAGTTCCAGTAAATGGCATTTGTGGTTGCAGTTGTCATGTATTACATTCAAGCACCAGTTCCCAGCCTCTGGAAGTCCACAGATATTCCCGTTCCTAGTTGGGGTTTGATAGTACTCCAAGTGTGAATAGGTGTGGAGTCCTTATCATAGAGGGGACATAAACATGCTAGAAAGAATACAAAAAAGAGCGACAAAGATGATAGTGGGATTCCAGAATTACAGTTATGAGGAACGACTCAGAAAAACCGGCCTACAGTGTCTCGAAGAGAGAAGAATTCATGGTGACTTAATACAGGTTTATAAGAGGAATCGATAAATTAGACTATAACAAGTTTTTTTTTTAAAACCTACAATAACACGAGGGCATAGCTACAAGCTGACTAAAGAGAGGTCCAGGTTAGATAATAGGAAATATTTTTTCAGTCAGAGAGTGGTGTCTGCTTGGAATGCATTGCCAGGGGAGGTTGTGGAGGCAGGGACAGTTAATGCATTTAAGAATAAACTGGATGCGCATATCTTTTAGAGCAAGGTGATGTAAATGTAACTGGTTGTATACAGACTCTGCAGGGTCTTCTAAACCAGTATAAAGACGTTAAGTTAAGAGTTACATAGCTAGTTTTGCTCAGAGATGAGTGCAGTTGCAATGATGATCCATGAAAGGTATGTTACTATAAATAGTAAAAGGGGGTATTCGAATAGACCAGTTACTAGTGGGGTTTATCAGTTTCTAGTGGGGTTCATGTAGAGTCCAGTTACTAGCGGGGTTCATGAAGAGTCCAGTTCTATTTGGGGTTAATGAAGAGTCCAGTTACTAGTGAGGTTCATGAAGAGTCCTGTTACTTGTGGGGTTCATGAATGGAATGCATTGCCACAGGAAATATAGGACGCAGGGTCAATTAATGCATTCAAGAATAGATTGAATGCACATAGGTATTTTTAGATCAAGTGAATGTAAAAGAAACTGGTTGTATACAGACTCTACAAAGTCTTCTAAACCAGTATAAAGATGTTAAGTTGAGAAAAGCTCTATATATTAGTAACTCATTGTTTGTAACTGATTTCTTGTCTGTCTTGCTTAATCATCACATTTTTGTTTTATTGGTGTTATTCTCAAATTCATATTCTAACAGCTTGGCTTACTTGATTCACTATTGATAGTTATTCTGGTTCTCTCTCAGCTAACAGGTCTGTATAGACATGAATGTGTCTCCATTATGTATGTTTGTATTAGACTGAGGCTATCATATTTATTGTACATATGTTTTATACATTTCAGCAAGCATATTCCACTAAAGAGCACACTAAATCAAGGCCGTTAGGCTCAACTGGCCCTCAGGGGATTACTACTACTACTACCACTACTACTACTACTAAACCAAGGACAGAATGGGAGCAAGTGTATCTACTGAGCAGACGAGTGAGTCATTTGACATATTTTCATTGTCAGTCATTTATCTTCTACGTTTGTTCTCAATCTCACGCTACCAAGCCCTAAACACGGCTTTGTAAGTAGCAGGATGTTGTTCGAAGAACGAAATGCGCTGTGTCGCTAGTTTACAGCTTGACTGCAATATTTACACCTTTCGGTCCGACACATTTGTCTTAGGCAGTAGTCATTTGTCTATTAACACATTTGCATAACCTGACAACATTTAGTAGCTCTCTCTCTCTCTACCCTATTTATCTCTCTCTGTCTCTCTCTCTCTCTCTTTCTCTCCCTCTCTATATAAATATGTATATATATATATATATATATATATATATATATTATTATCATGTGTGTGTATATATATATATAAATATACATATATATATATATATATATATATATATATATATATATATATATATATATATTTATATATATATATATATATATATATATATATATATATATATATAAATATATATATATATATATTTTATTATCACAGCCTGTCTGTAGGAATCTCTGTTAGCCGCTTGCCTTCCCGCCTGCTACATGGTAAAATTCCAAGGTTCATTGACGTCTTGTATCCATTATTGTCTTGGTCAGTTCCTGCCTCGTCTTCCAGAACTGTTCTTCCAAGCCGTTATGACGTTTAAGCGATAGAAACATTTCAATTTTTGAAACATAACTTTTTTATAAGCCAGCTTTCATTTACATTTAATCTTGCAGAATGGCTGTATTTTTGTATATCTTTGACCAAATAATTTTCTGGATTCTTCTACAGCACTGAGTTTTTAAAGTAACAATCTCCTTTCTTAATGCTTATGTGATAGTTCATGTCTCAGGGCCATAGGTTGTCACAGAAAAAATGCATGTTGAGTTGTTTGTTTGCATTCTTCCATATATTTTACATATTTCTTAACTTCTGCATTGTCAAACTCAATATGTGATCAAGACGCTGAGCAACGCATGAGCTGCAGCGGTTAGCGACCCATAGCTGTCAGGGCCAGTGAACCAGAGTTCCCAAGACCCTTCTACAGGCTGCAACAGAGCAGACTGGCTAAGGAGAAGGGATATAAGAGGGAAGGCTAACCTAGTGATAAAAAAATGCCCACTGAAGTCGGATGTGTCGGACAGAAAGGTGCAAATATTGCAGTCAAGCAACACTGCGACAACACATTTCATTCTCCGGTCTACATCTTGCTACTTGCAAAGTACTTTTCAGGGCTAGGTAGCGGAAGATTGAGAATGAACAAAGCCAAGCCCAAGCCATGTCCAAGCCAAACTCAATTGCCTTCCTACTTCCTTTGTACAGTCTCCACTGTTGTTCAATATAGAGCCCAGGTATTCAAAGTGGGCAAAATTGTCCATTTTTTCACTTGCGATAATGATTTTAGATTGTAGTCCCATTTTATCGGTGGGCATTATCTTTTTTTTTTTTTTAATGTTCAGGAAAAGGTTTTCAGCTTTGCTATGCTTCTGGATGGACATAATTAGTTGTTTTAGCCCCTTAGCACTGTTTGAGAGCAAGACTGTATCATCTCCATATCTTCTTTCTGGAATTTCATTTCCTCCAATTGTAAATGGGTCAAAGTTTGCATAATGTGTACCTGTTTTAATATTTTCTATTTTTTTTTAAAGGGAGGATGTTGAATAGGTATGGTGAAAAATTGCAACCCTGTCTGACATCCTTGTGCATCTCAAGCCATTCTGAGGTTTAACTGTGTATTCTGTCCACCCTATATTATATATATATATATATATATATATATATATATATATATATATATATATATATATATATAAATATGTCCTTTGCAGAACGTCACTTCTTACAACCGTCAACCTTTTTGGCTGTTAAAAGGTTTTCTTGGCAAGTGTGCAGTACGATAGGAAGCAATATCACTTTCCGTAGGTGGAGAAGTGAAAAAAACCATGTCTACCAAACCCTTATGCAATATATATATATATAAATGACATACTCGAGGAAACCAACAAAGGCTGCAGTACAACCATCATGCTATAACACATTTCAGGTCAGTATATGTTTTGATAGCAAGAGAGGAGTCTGACAGGGCAACACAATCTCCAACAATAAAAAATTTGATAGACAGACGCGAATATAACGCTGGTGAGTGGCTCACCCATTTACGATTTGCATATGACATTACACTCATCAGTCATACCACTGATGAAGCCCAACATTCCCTGAACTACCTAAATGAAGTCACCAGTGCTGCTGGTCTGAAGATAAGTAAAAGTGTTACAGACTCACTCTATACCACTTGACTTTCTTCCATACAACTATCACTCCTTAACTCACAACTAATTAAAACACTAACAATTATTTTAACAACAGCGACAACAAATGAATGTTTATTTAATAAACAGCATACTCATTATAATAATAATACTAGGCATGTGGATCATTTTCTATCATTTATTAACACTTGTCTAACTATAATGACTCTTAAGAGTTTCGTGCAATTAGCACAGGTATTTCTCTTGCACTAAAATAACCCTAGGCTCTATTCTAGCAAATGTTTCATTCACAGTCCTTTGAGCTGATACCATTCTATCTAGCTAATTTGTTCTCTGTCCTATCTTTCTGTCCTCGCTCATCTGGTGGCCTTATATCCCACATCTCAGCTTCTGCATCGTAGGTGTCTTCTGAGCCTCTTGTCTCGTCTTAATATCAGGTAGATGTTTACAGTGATTATATCTGCTGGTTCCTCTTCTTCATCGTCTAGTCAGGAAATTGGTGATTGCTTCGGTTCTTACACTGTGGTAGTTTCCCACTCAAACCTAATGCTCTTGTAGACCGGGGTTCTTGTGTCTACGACAATCAACAGTGGCTCTCATGTCTATGACAGTCGACAGTGGTTCTCGTGTCTACGACGAGTTGTCTGGGACGACAGCTTCGTGTTTGAAGTAACACGTCTCCCTCTGACGAGAATGCAGACAAATGCCATTCAGGAACTTGGTAGTCGGCGTCACATGTGACAGGTGTCAGCGTCGACTCAAACAGAACATCACATGCAGGCAGATTCTTACACGTGCGTGGTCGCTGGTTCCCTTTCAGTGCAAGTTTGCTTCTATGACTTCTCTATTTCTATCTCTCTATTCTAGTTACTCACTAGCTATGTTCTGTGGTCTGCCCTATGGTCTCCCTCATACCAACAACACCCTGATTCCCCCAGCTTATAACTTATTCTCCACTCTTCGGCCAATGACCGTTGTTTGTCTTCATTTCATCCGCCTAAACTTTCCTTGAACTACTGTGTTGCCAGAGAAAGGATAGCTTGTTTTGAACCTTCAATGTGACTAAAAAGGTCATGGGATTTCCAGTAGAAACCATGGGAAGGTACCCATTTTGGCTGGGCAGTCTTAAACGAGCATTGTTTAAGAATTTTGAACAATGACTGTTTTATGAACTTCAACTCTAGACAGGGTTCTCAAGTTATGCGGTATTTTCAGGGCTTCCCTGACTCTGACTCGTTGGACACTTGTAACTCTGTTACAAAAGTAAAACAATGCCTCAGAAACCCTTACTGCCCAAAGCAGGATACCAATCTGGGAGGGGAAACCATTGAGGATGTCGACTCCTATTTTTACCTAGACCAAGAGATAAATGTCAGCTACAAAATTGATACAGAATCTCTAGATGATGAAAAGCAGCTTAGTATTCCTTCAACTCCCTTAAGCTAATACTCTAAGAGATGACAAGAGTATACTCTTAGTTCCATGGTCATTCTGGCAAATGATTTACAGATGCAAAGTGTGGAACTTGCGCAAAACAGATGCTGACATGCTTCGAGTCACTCAGAAAGCAATAGAACAATGCATAGGCTACTAACAGTTTTGATAAGGGAAAAGATAAAAAAAGGAGAAATTCAACATCAAATTTTGTTTTGGGACGTGGAAGCAGGGAAAGATATCACGCAAACAGTACTGGGCTGAACATGTGGTATGCGTGCCTGCCAAGACATGGACACATCGAACAACATTTTGGTGGCACTGAACTTGTACACATCTATGGGGGCCAGCCACTTATGTAATGGAAAAATGAACTGACCAAAGACCAAGGTCTGCATTGGTACAGCACCACAAAAGATTGGGACGCATAAAGAATATTGTTGGCTTCCTCCCAAACGGCATATTTGCCAGACTGAAGCCAAGCATACTGTACCATATTCTTGTTAGGTGAGGAAGACTAACGTCTGGCCAGGCAAAATTTATTGATCAAACATGTTAGTCAGGGTGAGGCAAAATATAATGGTCAAGACCCTCACTTCCACTTTCTCATAGCTCTCCCTGGAAACGGGCTGCGTTCATGGCAGCCTGGCTAATGAGGTGAGGGATCGACGTGAGCCCCATAGTATTGACATGCATATGAAGTCAAGCATAACACAACCACCTGGAATATCCTGGTCCACATTCATCAGCACGCTCGGGATGGGAGGAAAGCTACTGCAACTCATCATTTTCAAGGCGCACAAAAGAGTAAACATACTCATTGTAGGCATTTGAAACAATAACCACCTTCTTGTTACTTCTAGATCAGGGCTCAACAACCTTTTTATACTTGATGCCCACTTTTATAAGGCACCCACTTTTGTGAGGATAAATTTTCCGTACCACCCATTAAAGTCTAAATTGAAGAAAATTTTACAATTGTCCAGAGTATGTATATTTTGATTTTTTTAAATACATTATCATCAACACGTAGCATGTCCTTTGCAGAACGTTGCCCGCATCTCAGCCCGCCTGAAAGAAGCTCGATCTCTTGCGAAATCTCCAGATTCATACCCAAACATTCCTTGACATCTTGTTGCAATCGCCATCTTGGTCTGCCTCTGCCTCTCTTGCTTAGCACCATACCTTCCATTACCGTTCTCTCAAGACTGTTGTTGTGTCTTTTGATATGGCTAAAGTATTTCAATTTTTATTTATGATGGGATTTATGAATCAGTTCTCCTCTATGCCCACCTCTTGTCCAATTCTTCTTTTTTATTCTGTCCATGGTATTCTGAGAATCTTTCTAAAACATTTCACCTCGAAATACTCGATTCTCTTCATTTATGGTTTGTATAATTGTCCAAGTTTCATACTGTCACGGGAAAAACAAAATTTCTAAAAATGTTCACTTCTGTTAGTTTGTTGGTATTCTGCCATGGTTTCTTCAGGTTTTGTTAGCCTCTGCATTGCCATAATAATAATAATAATAACATGTTTTTAATACCTCTACACCTTATGGTAAAAGAGGAGCTACTAAGTTTTAATACAGAATCTAATTATTCTGCTACCGCCCACTTCAAAGCTAAAATCGCCCACTTGTGGGCACGCGCCCAGGTTTAGGAGCACTGCTCACAATCCTATTTTAGACCACTTTAACCACGAGTATGTTACACTAATATTTACAGAATCTTTCTGGTTTTCCACGCCTTTCTTATCATATGGGTTTGAATTCAGAGCCTGTTATGTCATTTTGTTACGTTTCTTCAGGAGGGTATTCCGTGCGTGTCTTTACATTCTTTACTTAATCTCAGAAATAAATAGATGGAAAATTTGTTTGTTCTTGATGAAGGCTTTGCGGCCGTAACATAGGTATCATTTTGTTTTTGTTCTGTGCTGTCACCGAGCAATTACTCGCATGTGTTTTTATCTCCTTATTCTCTACCTGTTAAGATATTTTTAAAAGAGACATGGATATAGCGGGATTAAGATCAATCTGTATTACAGAGGAATTGGTTTTTAAAAAATTGGAGGGGTTGAAAGTGAATAAATATCCAGGTTAAGATGGTATTCATCAAAAATTGCTGTATGAAATTAGAGACCAACTAGCAAAAACCATTGACTATATTATGTTCTCAATCACTTACAAAAGGGATTGTTCCACGGGATTGGAAAGATGCAGGAGTGATCCCCTTATTCAAAAAAGGCAAAAAATCAGATCCAGCAAATTATAGACCGGTCAGTTTAACGAGCATAGTCTGTAAATTGTTAGAATCAATAATCTAAGAAAACATTGTAATACATTTAGACAAATTTAATCTAATTAGAAATAGTCAGCATGGGTTTACTAGAGGGAGATCATGCTTAACAAATCTATTAGAATTCATGGAGGAGGTTACTAAAATCATAGATAAAGGGGAGCCAGTGGACGTTATTTATCTAGACTTTCCAAAGGCCTTTGATAGAGTACCTCATCAAAGATTATTTTGAAAGTTAAAATCACATGGAATAGGTGGGGAAGTTGCCAAATGGATTGAAAATTGGTTAACAGGAAGAAGGCAGAGGTTGGGCATAAATAAGGAGTACTCTGAGTGGTGTGAAGTGAAAAGTGGTGTGCCACAGGGCTCGGTTTTGGGACCAATTTTGTTCTTGAGATATATAAATGATTTGGATATTGATATGGGATCCATGATTGCAAAATTTGCTGATGACACAAAACTATGCAGTAGTGTCTCATCTAAAGCAGAAGTGGATATATTGATGTCGGATTTAGATAAAATTCGAGAATGGTCTGTTAGCTGGCAAATGGAGTTTAATGTAGATAAATGTACAGTCATCCACATGGTTAGATCCAATATGGAACATAATTACAGAATGGGAGAAAACAATTTTAGAAAGATAGATAAAGAAAGGGACCTCGGGGTTATAATAGATCATACAGGAAAGGTGAGTGAGCAAGTTAAGGTAGCAGTGAAAAAGGCAAATGCAATGTTATGTATGATAAAAAGAAATATTAAACATAGGAGCAAGGAAGTGATCGTCAAACTGTATAAAGCTTTAGTTAGACCTAGATTGGAGTACTGTGTACAGGTGTGGAGTTCTTATCATAGAGGGGATATAAACATGCTGGAAAGAATACAAAAAAGAGCGACAAAGATGATAGTGGGATTCCAGAATTACAGTTATGAGGAACAACTCAGAAAAACCAGCCTACAGTGTCTCGAAGAGAGAAGAATTCGTGGTGACTTAATACAGGTTTCTAAGATGATTAGAGGAATGGATAAATTAGACTATAACAGGTTTTTTAAAATACAACCACCCACAATAACACGAGGGCATAGCTACAAGCTGACTAAAGAGAGGTCTAGATTAGATATTAGGAAATATTTTTTAGTCAGAGAGTGGTGTCTGCTTGGAATGCATTGCCAGGGGAGGTAGTGGAGGCAGGGACAATTAATGCATTTAAGAATAAACTGGATGTGCATAGCTTTTAGAGCAAGGTGATGTAAATGTAACTGGTTGTATACAGACTGCGCAGGGTCTTCTAAACCAGTATAAAGACGGTAAGTTAAGGAGCCAGGAAGTGAGAGCTCTAGGGATGAGTTCATCTCCGTTCAGTTTATATCTCCACATTGAACATCGGCTGAAATGGATCTCCAATGTTGTCCGTCTCTTGCGTTGAAAGTGTAATCTACTAGAATTTTCCTTATCCATCTTTTGATGCTATCCTCCCACTCAGTGCCGAAGGTTGCGAGTTTGAATCACGGGGGAGATCGGAGTTTTTTCACATGGATCTTCTGGTAAAAATTCCCCTGATCTCTGGGTACTGAAATTGGATTCTTGTGTTCAGTGTAAAGAATGTTAAAAATCCCTTGACTGTTCGAAATCGAAAAGAGTAGGCTTAATGGCCGCTACCCGGACAAAATTCAAAACATTCTAGCTAAAAATCTACCCAAAAATTATTTGTACGTTCGCCCAGGTGGTTTGTTAAGAGCAGCATAAATGTACTTAGCTCTAGTGTTTGAGTCTATTAAGATGGACATGCACATCGGTTAAACCACCCTCCAAAAACTGGTTTTAAACAGACTCTGTAGTCTTCTAAACCAGTATAGAGACATTAAGTTAAGTTAAATTGAGTTAAGTTGAGTTGAGTTGAGTTGAGTTAAGGTAAATTAAGTTATAGCATTGTTAACCTCCAACAACCACTCTAGTAATCTTACTTTCTTTATTTCACAGTTGAAACACTTAAATCTGAGAAGGCAAAAGTTGAACATGAGAATAAATGGAGATCTGAAAGAATAGATGAACTTTCAAAAGAAATTGGTGAGTTCTGTACTATTTTTGGTTCATCAGGCAAAAGAAATTGGTGAGTTCTGTACTATTTGTGGTTCATCAGGCAAAAGAAATTGGTGAGTTCTGTACCATTTGTGGTTCATAATTTCTTAGATCCATCCAATAAAATTATAAGCCACATTAATTTTTTTTAAATAGCCTTACAAAGTGTGTTTTTTTTAAAAATAACCTTAGACAAAAAAGTTTATTATAAAACCTTAGCCAACTGTAAAAAAAAGATCTAGGTCTTTTGGTTAAGATCAAAGTGTAGCAGTTCAAAACACTTTTGACACAGATCAAAATTGCATGAACCATGCTAAGTAAATGACATCTTGAAATAAACTAACCAATCACTTCTAGGTTCAGCTATCGCCGCAATGCTGTAAACTACTATACAATGTTGCAGCATCCTTTTCAGCACGAACACTGAAGAAGAGGAAGAAATAACTCATTGAATAAAGCTCAGTTAATTTTACCATTCACTGTATGGACTATGAAGAAATACCACGCAAGGGGACTTTATGATGACTTCCTCACAGCGATCAAAAGACAAAAGCTGGTTTGATATGACCACCTCAAGGTCTAAAGGCCTTGCAAATACGATACTACAGACACAGTACATGGCAAGAGAAGGTGGGGAAAGTCCGAGAAAACAATGAGAAGACAAGATTTATGAATGGACTAACCTACGATCCGAGGAGGTACAAAACGCAACTGAAGACAGAGAGGGGTGGTGCAGAATTGTGGAGGTATCATCAGGGGTGCCCAACGACCTCAACAGGTCACAGGATGAACTGAGAGACTGTGGAGACACATTCACATTCTTTGCAGTGTGGAGATTACAAGAAAACATAGATAAATAACGCAAAGGAATAGCCCATTAAGGGCTATGCAAATGAAACTTGCATTTTTTTTCACAATAAAAGTTGGGAAGTTCTATTTTAAAATAAATATAATGCGTTTTTTTTTCAACAAAACAAAACCCATTGGTAATTTTTGTTTAAATCTTACAAACTAATCATCATCATCATCCTCTGGTTGATCAGTCCGGAGACTGGTTGTAAGGGTGTCTAAGTGTGTTTCTCCATTTGACCCTATCCTCTGGTTGATTAGTCCGGAGACTGGTTGTAAGGGTGTCTAAGTGTGTCTCTCCATTTGACCCTATCCTCTGGTTGATCAGTCTGGAGACTGGTTGTAAGGTTGTCTAAGTGTGTCTCTCCATTTGACCAAATATTCTGGTTGATCAGTCCGGAGATTGGTTGTAAGGTTGTCTAAGTATGTCTCTCCATTTTACCCTATCCTCTGCAGATCTCTTCATTGCAGCATAAGTTCGTACTTTAATGTCCCTGCATGCAGATGTAAAGCTGAGTCTTGGTTGCCGCAGTCCTCTCTTTCCTTGAATCTTGCTCTCTAGTATCTTCTGTAGAAGACTTTCATGTCTCATATTGTGACCCAGCCAATTCAACCAACGTTTTTGTATCATATGCAATCTTTGTCTTTGTGCATCCAAATCATTGAGTACATTGTGATTGGATCCTTTTTCTGTCCAACTCACTCTTTCCATTCTATGGTAGCACCACATTGTAAACGCTTCCAAGCTTTTTTCAACCTTTTTTCGCCGAAGTCCATGTTTCAGCCCCATATGGTGCAATTGGCCATATATGAGTGGTGATTATTCTTTTCCTCAGTTCTATCCTGATATTCTTTGAGGTTAACAATTTCTGTTTTTTTCTTAAGCCCTTTTTTGCCATTACAATCTTTGTCTTAATTTCTGTCTGATTGCGGGCATCTTCTGTTATGGTTTTCCCCAAATATGTCAACTTCTGTATTTGTTAAATTATTTCTCAATTGATAGATGTATTTATTTTCCTATGTTGCTTGGATATTACCAAAGTCTTTGTCTTTGGTGTGTTTATTTTCATGCCAAACTGTTTGGCAGCGCTATTAATTTTTTTAAGCAGCATTTACAACGTTGCTACTGATCCTCCCACTATCGCTTGGTCATCGGCTAATTTGATGGCATTAACTTTCATACCATTAACTTTGACCCCACTATTACAACTCTGCATAACCTTGACCATCGTTATCTCATATTATGCGTTATAGAGACTCGGTGAAAGCAAGCAGCCATGCCGTACACCCTGCCTTATTGAAACTGTATCCGTGAGACCTTCTGTGATTGAAATAATCGCCTATTGATTTTCATACAGGTTCTTGGTTAACTTGAGTGGTCTTTCTATACCTATTTGCTACAGAATCTTAAATAGTTTGTTCCAGGGGATATCAAAATATTTTTGCAGTCAATTTCGGCTGTTCAAGAATAAATCTCCAGTCCCAGTACCTCTGTTCCCCAGGGACCTGTTAGATCACAGCAATGCATTGCATCAGAATGCATGGCTGCAAATATCAAGCTTAAGAGTGTTCGGGCCAGCGCACAGCCCTGCTTTGCCACTGGACGTTAGACTGATTGCTTTCTTGCCCTCATCTGTACTGGGGGGGAATATCAAGTCTGTCATTGACTGCAACTTGAGGCATGTGTGGAATGACTAATTCACTGATAGTGGATGGACAGTTTAGGATAGCACTGAAGTGCTATTTTCAAGCACTTAAATTCCACTTTGCTATTTTTTGCGATTTTCCTGGTTTCTTCCATCGCAGTTGACATTTCATAATAAACAAATTATGATCTGAATCAGCATCCGCACCAGGGTAAGCAATTGATTTTTTAACTTGGTTTCTATATCTTGTTTTCACCTTGATGTAATCTATTTGATATCTCCCCTTATTCCCAGGGTTTTTCCATGTGTATTTACCTGATTCCAGGTATTTGTTATTATGTAGTTTTCCTGGTGGCAGAAGTCTACTAGTCTTTGTCCTCTTTCATTCCTAGTACCCAGCCCATTCTTCCCAACTATGTCCAGCTGAGAGCCCATGTCAACAATCGCATTATAATCTCTCATTATCACTACATTGTCTATGGCCTTTGTTGTCCTCAGTATTTATTCTAGAGTACCATACATCTCTTTTATCCCATCTTCATCATGCGATGATGTGGCATATATATTTGTATTATGACTGTGTCTACCGGATGAGAAGCCATTCTTAATTACATTAATCTGTGGTTGTGTATGGTCACCTCTCTCAGCGCAGTAACTGGTAACTAAGAAATTAATAATCAAATTATCTTTTATTCACAACAAGAAGCTAACAATCACATTATTTTTAACTGGTAACTAAGAAATTAATAATCAAATTACCTTTTACTGAAAGGAAATACAAAAAAAAAATTAATATCCTTCTATTTTGAGTGCTGCTTAAAGAAATATTTGCTGAAAATAAGTAAGAAATTTATATTATTGATGTTGAGACACCAAAGTGAAGGTTTATGAATTGAAATATGAAATTTCATTTGAAACAGTTTTATTTATGAATATAGTTTTTTTAATAACTGGTAATAATAGTCTCATAATGAATTAATGAAACAGACAGTTGAGGACAAGGAGAGAATTGATAAACTGTGTCAAAGATCAAGGGCATCCTTTTAGCAGATTTGATCATTGGTCCAAAATGAAGTGTTGTAGCTTGTGTAAGATGGGGTGGCCGGTTTTTTCTTACTGCCTTTCTTCTCTTCTAACCATAAGTAAGGTACACATTTACAACTGGGTTGACTGGAGCGTGATGGTAGTGGGAGTTGAATCCTGTACCTTTTTAATAAAATTCATATTGTAACAATAAATATAAATTGTAAATCCTATAGAAGATATTCACTTGAGTTGTGCCTAGGGAAGACAAGCGACTCAAATTATCCCTCAACAAGCTAGTTATAGCAGGCAGTGGTGTATATTGGGGGCTCAGTGGTCTCGAAGTAAGGTGTCCGCCTTGGGTGCCCGAGTTCGCGGGTTCGAATCACAGGATTTTTTTGGCATAGATCTTCTGGTAAACATTCACATGATCTATGGGTAGTGAGATCAGATTCGTGCCTTCAGTGTCGAGCACGTTAAAAATTGGTTGGCAGTTGGAAATCGAAAAGAGTAGGCTCAATGGCTGCTGCCCATACAAAATTCAAGTTAAAAATCTACCCCAAGTTATTTGTACGTTTCCCCGGATGGTTTGTTAAGAGTAGCTATAGATGGTGCTTAACTGGCTGCGGGTCTACTTAGCTCTAGTGTTTGAGTTTATTAAGATGGACTTATTGGTTAAACCACCCTCCAAGAAACTGGTTGTATACAGACTCTGCAGAGTCTTGTAAACCAGTATAAAGTTAAGTTAAGTATATTCAAGGTGTGTGACCAAGTGGAACTTCTAAAATTGATTTGTAGTAGTATGTTATGAGAGCATTTTTATTAATTAAAAAATAAGTTATTTAGCAATTGTCCTTATAATGTTGCTGCTGTCCTAAGATGTAACTAGACGTAATAGTCAATGACTGCTATTCTGGTCCGTGTTCAAGGGCAGAGAAGAAGAAATGAGTACTAGGTTTTTCATGTGTGCGATTTGAAACATATCACACAAGCAGTAGTCCCTTTCATGACTGACTATAAGACCTTGGAGTGGTAAAAAAATTTCTTCTTAGCTTTTGTGTTTTATTTCTTTTTGCGACGTTACTTCACTACTTCGTGTTGCAAGAGCTTCTTTTCACCAAGCGTGAGGTTGTCCTTCAGGGTACATCTTCACTTGGATTGGTCTGTTACTTTGTCTTTCCAGGATGTCAGACTCATTTCCCGGGCCTTCTTATTACGCTTATACATATCTTTGAATCTCAACTGTGGTTGGCCGACTGTTCTCTTGCCATCCACCAACTGTCCAAAGAGGATATATTTGATAATGTGACCATCTTTCATGCAACGAACATGACACCATAAATTTGCCACCATAAAGGAGGGTACTGATGACACATGCATTATACACCATGGCCTTGGTTTTAATTGTCAGTTTTTGGTTTACCCAAATATGCTTGGAAGGCATCTTTTCCAATGCAACTGTCTAGTTCAGAGACATCTTGTCGTTGATGAGGGACCCCATGTTTGTGAATTGGTGCACAGCTGCCAGTTCATAATTCTCAATGTTAATAGCTAGCCTGGCATCTACTTTATGTCCCAGCACATTTGTTTTGTTAAGACTTATTGTGAGAACAAAATATGACTGTGGGTGACACTGCAGCATCATCAGCAGGGTTTGACAAATTTTAGGGTGGCTCACCAGTCAGTCAAAAATGTCACCAGTAAGCATGGTCGGACTACAGTCATGCAATTTATGTTAACAAATTTACTAGGCACTAATTCACCTTTAAATAACAATGCGTACCAAACCAAAATATATTGTATTACTTACCCAGAATTAGTCTATTTCTTCTTAAGATAAAATGCACTTCTGTCAGAGACATAACGTTTATTTCCTTGAACATGCTTGGTAGTCTTAGTATTGTTGTACCATTTATCGATGGCTTTAATAGGTTTAAATATTGGTAGTGGATGTCCATTTAAATTCACCATCATAAGCTAGCTTATGTACAATCTATTCAAAAATAATATTGTTAATAATTGTGCGAGAGTCGTTATGTAGTAACGATTAAAAACGTAATTAACAATTAAAAACATTTATTATTTCACTCGTCAAGCTTAAAATTTGTACTCATCACAGACAAGCGCTTTTGTCAAGCCCTAATCATCAGCGAAAAGCAAGTCCCTGATGGTGATCTCCCTGATCTTGATTTTAGCATTGAGCTTTGCAAAGCTAAACAGCCGACCATATGACCTAGTGTGAAGGCAGATTCATTCATTTGCATTTCCAAATGCATGCTTCAGTAACAGAGCAAAGAAGATTCTGAACAGTGTTGGGGCCAGAATGCAGCCCTGCTTAACACAGCTTCCAAATGGTTGTGATATGCTACCAAAAAATTGGACTCTTCCTTAAAGGGGCTCATGGAACGATATTATTATTTTGTTTGGACAGTCTACTTTAATGATGATTTTAATAAGCCCATCCCTGGTAATCAAATCAAATGCCTTTGTCAGGTCAATGAGAGTGATATAAAAGAGCTGATCCTGCCCATGTGAATTTTTCTGAAGGTGTCGGAGAGAGGAAAGCTAATTGAGAGCAGAACTTCCAGAGCTGAATCCACACTGTGACACTGAATACACACGCTCAGTCAATTTTTGTAGTCATAGTGAGATTATTCTGTCAAAGACTTTGCCTACAACAGCTCGATAGTTATTACAATCACTTCTTTCACCTTTGTTTTTATGTAATGTTACAATTTGTGCATCTCTTGCACCTTGAGTTATAATGGCTTTTTCCAGCACTGACATAACATCATATACAACAATTGCAAGAGTGCTCCTTACAGTACTTGATCAAATCAGGTGGGATCCCATCACTGCCTGATGCTCTGCCCGGGGCCAAGATGGCAATAGCTTTATTCAGGTTTTCTAGAAATGGTTTGATGTCCAGCTTGTCCATACTGGGATAGTTTTTGACAGCGTCAAGGGCTATGGGAATGACTATGTTGTCACACGAGTAGATCTCAGAAAAGTGTTCAACCCAATGCTACATCTGCTTTCTTCCGCCTGTTATTTTTTCCAGTAATGGATTTAAGTGGTGCAGTAACAACACAAACCTATGCTAGATATGGGTAATAGAGGGCAGGTGCGAAGGATGCCATGGCTTGGTTTTAGCGTTTAACAAACCACATTGACATGTGTGCACCAAGAGTCCTGCACTCAGCTAGATTCAACATGAAAGTTTTGCTTTCTGTTAGTGTATATGGTGTTGTGAAGTGTATTTTATACATTTTTAAGTTAAATTCCTTCTATTTTATAGAATAACACAATTCTATATTACAAGATCTTCTGATAAATACATTTTAAATGGATATTTACTGTGTTAAAGTCATTCTAGAAACAATGATTTTTATAGAGTATTAAATTCTAAGAATGTAGCCCACCTTGCATCAGGCCCCAGGATTCTACGAATGTAGCACACCTTGTATCAGGGACTCTCGAGGTTGATAGGATAAACATTAAGGACTCCACAAGATAACATTACACGATAATTCCTGTTAAGGACAACTAAAGGAAAGAGATCAAAAGGCAGACTGAGATACTCTTGGAGCAGAGAAATAGAAAGGAATATCAGAGAAACAGGAAAATTATGGCTTGATCTGGAGAAGAGGGCATTGAATAGATTGACTTAACAAAGGTTGGTTGAAGGCCTATACTCCACAGGGGCAAAAAAGTAGTTGATTGATTGATTATATAAACATAACCGTGCTGTGACACTACCATGAATGCTGTCCCTTTGCTGCAGGAGACATGTGATCACATAATTTAGCCGAGCTTATTTAATTATAAATATATTTCAGGAGATGGTTTAAACCACTTTAGTTCATGTTGGTCACATCTGACTTTAATATCTTCCAGATTCTTACCAGTTGTGTTTAAAGAGACTGCAGCTAGAAAATAAACAACTAACCGCCAAATGTAAGTATGAGTTCCGAGGGGTCATTACTATAATGCGTGTGAAGCATCCCTGTGTGTTCTTCTTCATTTGCGTTAAGGCTTTTTGGTCATGCTAAATCTGTAGCCCCGTCTCTAGGATGAAGTCCACATTCCTCACCAGGTCTGGGTGGCAGCCCCACAGCTTCTGCGTCACCTCGGCTCCCTCTGGTCAAGTTTAACATTGCTTTGTTAACTTGACAGTCCTGTACGATGTGTCCAGAGGTCTGGACTCCGGTTCCCCTTGGGAAGTCACTTGTGTGTGATATCTTGAGGCGATGTATGTGTCCTTATAGTCTGCAGTGGCCTCTTTTCAGGCAAAAGATGGTGGTTTTTTGTGTATGTGAAGCTGGTGATTAGGTCAGGTCTATTGCTCACGTCCATGTCTTTCTTCCATTTTGAGTTATACTGATTGTGGATGATAGTTTTTGCCTACGATAAGACACTATGTAGATAAGTTGCTTCATCTTGCCACCTGCTTTGAACATGGCATCAGCTCTCTCATTCCCTGTGATTCCAAAATGGGAGGGTAGCCAATGAGGAGCAACTGTAGAGGGATTTTGGATTTTGTTGAGCTCTGATCTGATTTCCAACAGCATTTGTTCACCTCTGGTGTTTTGTTTTGCTTCTAGTAGTGATCTGCAATCTGTAAAGAATACAATCTGAATTTTCTGGTGTTCGTCTGATCTGGTAAATATTCTTATTGCCTGTAGGAGCACCATAGACTCTGACTCTGACTCTGCTCTAAGACTGGAAGAAATCTCTGTTTGTTTTCTTGATACCCTTGACAAATCTGAGTTACTTTCTCTTTCCACATGTACTGCTAATAGATGTGTGGAATTGACGTTCCTCGACTATGCCATGTTGTTCTTGTTTTCTGTTAAAGTTTTCACTTTTTTTTAGCAACGGTACATTCCTTTCAATAACAGAGTCTTGTTGGATATATTAGCATGTGTCTCACATGAAAAATAGAGGGGTTGTTATAGCTAAGAGGGAAAGACACTTGCTGCTCAAGAAATGAAAGTGTGAAATGGTGGGGTTTCTAATCTCACATGTCCCCTGGTTTCAAGGAAGGTGAGACCAGCATCTGGTCATTTTGGAGATTGACAAGAAGAACTCAAGAGATCTCGTGTACATGATGTGCATGTTAACCCTTTACAGTCCAAATTGTTCATTGCAATCAATGAGAGTAGCACCACTTACAGTCCCATTTATCTGAAACTCATCATCATGTAGCATGTCCATTGTAGAACATCGCTCCTATCACTGTCTGAAAGAAACTCGTTCTCTAGCCAAAACTCCAGCCTCCGCCACAGTCATTCTCAGGCATTCTTGGATATCTTGGTGCCATCGTCTTCTTGGTCTACCCCTTCCTCTCTTACCTGGCACCATATACCTTCCATTACCGTTCTCTCAAAACCGTTGTGTCTCTTGATGTGACCAAAGTATATGCATTTTCTAGCCAAAATGGAATTGATAAACCAGTCATCCTCTATGCTCAACTCTTGCTGAATGTCTGCATTTGTTTTTTTCTCTGTCCAGGGTATTTTGAGGATCTTTCTGTAACATTTTGACTCAAAGGATTCAATTCTTTGTTTTATTTATGTTTATCAACAGGTTTTGATCTTTACTATGTCCATTAACGGCTGAAAGTAGCTGCTCTAGCCCTTCTGCACTTCTTGATAGTATCACTGTGTCATCTGCGTATCGTAACTCTGGAATCTCGTACCCCCCAATCGTAAATGGGTCGAAACTTTCAACGTTCTCGTCTTCTCAAACATTTCTCACTATACATTCTGCATATATGTTGTACAGATAAGGTGAGAGGATACATCCCTGTCGGACTCCATTTTGTACTGCAAACTAATCTGATGTTTGCCCAGATACTCGGACAACGGCTTGTTGATCTTTGTATAATGTTTCAATGAGGTTGACTATATGCAAAGGAAACCCCATTTCCTTCATGATTCTCCACAGATTTTGATGTTTTACCATGTCAAAGGCCTTTCTGTAATCAATGAAACATGTGTACAGGTCTACATTAAACTCTCTACATTTTTCGTAGATATTCTTTAAATTGAATATGTGGTTCCTGGTCGCTCTGTCTTTCCTAAAACCTGCCTGGACTACATGAATTTCAGATTCAAACCTTTTCCATATCCTTCCTAATAGAATTTGCAAGAGTATCTTGCTAGCGTGGCTGATCAGCGCGGTAGTTCGTGCACAGCTTCAGGTTACCTTTTTTTGGGAGGGTAATATTGATTGATTTCTTCCATGCTTCTGGCCACTCTGCACTGTGCCATATCTGTTTACACAGCTTGTGATAGACTTGAGTACTTGCCTCTCCTCCTGCTTGTATTAGCTCTGCTTGGATATCATGGCATCCTGGGGACTTTCCCTTGTCAGGCTACATGTCACATATCAACCATATCTTGTTATTTAGATAAATTTGACTTATAAACAAAAGCTGCACCTTTAAATTTAAAAATCATAAATTTAATTTTAATTACTTTTTTTTCTTTAATTACTGCTCTTGTCTTGGGCATTAAGACTCACATCTTGTAAATTATTGACTCGAAGGATTCGATTCTTTGTCTAGAAGTTTTGTTAATCATCCATGCTTCACAGCCATAAGCTGCCACAGGAAAAACACAGGCTATCAAGACTTTTACTTTTATCGTTTTGTTGGTGCCCTGCCATAATTTCTTCAGGCTGTTCAGTGTCTGCATTGCCATAGCTAGTCTTCTTCTGATTTCTTTCGTGCAGTCACCATTTTTGTCAATTCTGGAGCCCAGATATTCAAAATGTGTAAACTGGTCTATTTCCTCCCCACCCACTGTAAATTTATGCTGCCATTGTGTTTTATCGGCAACAAGCCGCTGTCCGAGTATCTGGGCAAACATCAGATTGGTTTGAAGTACAAAAGAGAGTTCGACAGGGATGTATACTCTCACCTTATCTGTACAACATATATGCGGAATGTATAATGAGAAATGTAAGAGAAGATGAGAACATTGAAAGTTTCGACCCATTTACGATTGGGGGGTACGAAATTCCAGAGTTACGATACGCAGATGACACAGTGATACTATCAAGAAGTGCGGAAGGGCTAGAGCAGCTACTTTCAGCCGTTAATGGACATAGTAAAGATCAAAATCTGTTCATAAACATAAACAAAACCAAAAAATGGATATAGTGGGATTAAAATCATTCTGTATTATGGAGGAAATGGGTTTTTTTTAAATTGGAGAGGTTGAAAGTGGATAAATGTCCAGGTCAAGATGGTATCCATCCAAAAATTATATTTTAAATTAGAGACCAACTAGCAAAACCATCGGCCATATTATGTTCTCAATCACTTGCAAAAGGTATTGTTCCAAGAGATTGGAAAGATGCAGGTGTGATTCTCTTATTCAAAAAGGGACAGAATTCAGATCCAGCTAATTATGGGCCGGTAAGTTTAACGAGCATAGTCTGTAAATTGTTAGAGTGAATAATCTAAGAAAACATTGAAATGCATCAAGACAGGTTTAATCTAATCAGAAATAGTCAGCATGGGTTTACTAGAGGGAGATCATGCTTAGCAAATCTATTGAAGTTCATGGAGGAGGTTACTAAAATGATAGATATGGGGGAACCAGTGGATGTTATTTATCTAGATTTTGCAAAGGCTTTTGATAGGGTACCTCATTGAAGATTATTTAAAAAGTTAAAATCACATAGAATAGGTGGGGAAGTTGTCGAATGGATTGAAAGTTGGTTAACGGGAAGAAGGCAGAGAGTGGGTATAAATACATAGTACTCTGAGTGGTGTGAAGTAAAAAGAGTGCCACAGGGCTCGGCTTTGGGGCCAATATTGTTCTTGATATATATATAAACAATTTGGACATTGATATGGGATCTATGATTGAAAAATTTGCAGATGACACAAAACTATGCAAAAGTGTCTCATTTACAGCAGATGTGGCTATATAGAGGTTGGATTTAGATCAAATTCGAGACTGGTCTGTGAGATGGCAAATGGAGTTTAATATAGATAAATCTACAGTCATCCATATGGGTAGATCCAATCTATCTATCTTCAGTCCACTTATGTCGTTAGACGTCATGGGGAGGTGCAACCTCCTTTGTTTCATATTTTTAGGCAGGTGAAAATCCACTGGTGACTTGCCAGGTCAATCCCAGCATCTGTTAGTACCTGGAATATACGATTGCCTATTTTTGAGACTAGTGGAAGTGGAAGCGTAAATTAGAGCAAGGTAGACCCGCAGTCTGTCAGGCACCATCTAATCTGCCGCGCTAACCACATAACCAAGACCTGTTGTTATGGCCACACAGTCCCCTTTTTTGCGACATATTCTCTGCGGGGTGAGAATCCCTAGAATAATTTGAGTAGATTTTTAACTTGAATTTTGCTCGAGCAGCAGCCGTTAGGCCTACTCTTTTCGATTTCCAACTGCTAAAATATTTTTAACGTGCGCGCCACTGCACACGGGTGTCTGATCTCACTACTCAGAGATCAGGGGAATTATTTA